>JAQMCX010000008.1:5456961-5494921 GCA_029814765.1 Acanthurus leucopareius
GTGTGTGTGTGTGTGTGTGTGTGTGTGTGTGTGTGTGTGTGTGTGTGTGTGTGTGTGTGTGTGTGTGTGTTTGTTTATGTGTGTGTGTGTGTGTGTGTGTGTGTGTGTGTAGGTGTGTGTGTGTTTGTTTGTGTGTGTGTGTGAATGAGGGTGAATGTGGATGTGTTGTTGTCCATGTTTTGGGGGTATAGTTTAGATTTATGTTGATGATATAAACAGTTTGCTTCTTCTACGTGAGAGAAGAGGGAGCATGAAAGGGTCGAGAGGTCCATTTTTCCAGTGCTTTAATACACACTCACGCAAACATACACACAGACACACAAAGTGCTTCCCACATACCTACTTCCACTTGGAAGTGGGAGAAACAGAAGCTGGAAGTTTACTGTGTCCTGTTTCCTGGAGCAAAGAGAAAGAGGATGAAGAGGAGAGTTGTGTGAGAGACAAAAAGGAAGAATACAGTAAGTCAGCACCACAATGAAGGGTTGAGTCTGTGTGAGAAACTTTGTGTATCACTGTAACTGCATCCTGTCATGTGCACATACAACTTAATCGATACAGAAAAGTGTAAAGAATATTAACATCAGAGTCAACTCAGCAAACCAAGCATGCCGATTAACTCTTTATATATTTAGCCCTTTCTTTCTTTCTTTCTTTCTTTCTTTGTCTTTCTCTCACTCATTCACACACACACGCACACACACATACACATACACACACTTCTATTCATAGTGTATTCAAAACAGGAAAGACTTCCTGCAGCTCATTTTAGGAAAAACAAGCAGCTAAAACAATCAAACACCCAAGCGGTTCTGCACTTACCAACACAGAGAGCTGCTACAAAATAAATTCAGTTTAACAACATTAAGAAGAGAAACTGAAGAAACATCACAAATAACCAGATATGATGAAAGATCTGTACGGTTTTAAAAGTCATGTTGGATGTTGTTAGCTCTCATAAATTATTAAAAATCTTTTTCTTTTTAAATTTTCAAGTTTTAGTCTCAGATATTTGTATTAGTAAACCATACACCAGAATTCCAGATATGATGAACAAAACTGAGAATATAAATCACAAAAACACAGGAAGTACTAGACTACATTAATTATCATTCATTAGCTGTCAGTCATTTTAGCCACTCTGGTGGCTTGGCTGCAGAGCTCTATGGATGACAGTGTCAATCAGCCCACCTTTTTGGCCCAGACTTTACAATAATTTTTAGATTAATTGCCATATTTCTTTATACAGACATTCTTGGTCTCTACAGAGTAAATCGTGATGACTTGGTTATATCCCAAACTTTTCCTTTTTGGAAGGAGGTGGAGGTTCACATTTGTGATTTTGATGGATGTCTCAGCCACCGTTGGATGGTTTTGCTTAATTTTTTTACACAGATTAATATTGTTTTAAGGTGTTGCAAAAGCTTTAACATTTTATCTAGTGCAGCATTTCCCAAACTAAGGACTCAGACAAATGTCTGTTGTGTCTCCAAATGAATTGAAACCCTTTTCCTTTGTTTTGCCTTTGGTGGTCTGTTCAGCTTTGATGCTGCATATATCTCAAACATGAGACATGCAAGATTGTATATTTAGATTATATGAAAGGGAAACTTATCTTGACACTCTGCAAGTTTAACTATAGCTGATATGTACTTTCATATTGAAAGAATCCCAATTTTATGTGTTTTTAGTTCATTGTTTGTTGCTCTATTTATAAACATCTTATGCACAAATGTAATTATACATTTTTATTTCTGAGGAGACACTACATTTCTCTTTTGTATCTGGAGGTAAAAAAGTTTAGGAACTCCTAAATCTCACTTTTTCTGAAGCTTTGATTTGTTACAGAAATCCTGCAAAACTAATGACATTCCCATCAGCTTTAGCTTTGCTTTGTGTTTAGTGCTAATAAGCAAGTATTGGCTCACTTAACTTGAGATAATAAACTCTATACCTGTAACATAGCATCAACATGTTACCATTGTTATTGTGAGCATGTTATCATTGATGTTAATGTTAGTTCAGCTTAAAACCATAAAACAGAGCTGCTAGCATGGCTGTAGAATGATAGTCTGTATTTACGTAAGTGGATTCAGTGTTTGTCCTAGGTGTTAACCACATCATCCAATGTAATTCAATTTGCAGAGCCAATTCAGTTCTTATCTGTCTCAATACAACTAAAAAAGAAAAAAATCAGGTTGTTTGCAAGTTGCAGCTGTCACAGTATAACTTAGAGCTCACTGTCCATGAACCCAGGAGCATATTTGTGCATGAGGCCCTAAAACAGGTACGGCTCATACCAGTGTCACAACTATTAACATAACATGTTTTTTGGTTGTTTTGCCTTGGACTACAGGGTATTAATAAGATTTCACATTAAACATCAAGGATATTGCTAACTTTTAGATTTAATTTAGCGGCATTTACACCCACATGAATGAGTTTCCCATTGCAATATTTGGTTTGAATAGTTTCCTATCTATACTGTCTTAACTCTATGACCAACAGTTTCCCGGATTACCACCTTGCTTATTTTAGATTTTTTTATTTCCAATTCAGTCTGGCTCTAAGCAAATAAACTGCATGCTTAGCTGAGTTGATGTTTACTGATTTTGCCGGTCATGAAATTCACTTTGGTTGGCCAGGGGTTGATTCTTGGTTGCGTGGGGCCGTAATAAATTTATAATAAAGTTGAGCCCTTCTGTATTTACTTAATCTGGATGTGAACACCAATGACCTTGAATGCCAGCACTTAATCCTCAGACACCGTTGTGTGTCAAGTCAAGTGTGCTTAAGTACACCAACAAAACAATGACAATGTGTTACCATGTGAATACAATTACACAAGGAAATGACTCTCTTTAAATCATCTTTTCCCTCTTCTCTCTCATATCCTGCTTACAAGACCAAGGAGTTTCAACATGAATATGACAAATCAGAGTTTTCATCTCTGTACACAAGTTGCTTATGCCTGCTGTTTAAATCCTCAGTAGAGACTGTGTTTGAGCTGCACCTGATCTCTGGATTCATGTGTTGTTGCTAACAGTAGCAGCAGTCATAGTATATCCAGTGGTAGAATGTACCTGTAATTACAAATCAATTCCGAGGGCCTCGGGAGTATTTAACATTTTTTGTCTTTATAATACCAAGGCAAGGTATGATATAAAAAACCCTCCTCACTGACCTTAACAGCACAGATGCGCTTGTGGTGAATACATGTTCGTGTGAGTGTCGGAGATTGTGTGTGTGTGTGTGTGTGTGTGTGTCTACAGATGGTCAGGTTCCTTCATGTTCATACTGGCTGAGTTTCCTGCTGCTGAACAATCGTGGGAAAGCCAGAGGTCAAGACAAAAGGAGAAATATAGAGGGAGAGAAAGACTGGGCTGAATCCAAATGGCCTGCAATAACTTCCTGCTTTGTTCCTGGTGGATTAATACAATGTGACAGGTGAAACCAATAGCTTGCCAGGAGTGTTTGTATTGACCTCAGCAGGTGGAGATGGGAGAATGATGTGGGAACAGAAATAGAAATTAATGGAATAATAGAGTAAAACTCATAGTCATCACAGATGGTCCTCAGACTGAACCCCTCAGAGACAGACTGCAGATCTTCTACGTAAATGTTCTCCAACCAATGCCACTAAGCAAGGCACTGACCCCACCCCCCAGCCCTTTTTTAACCACTTCATAAACTGTTATTTCACCACAATTTTTAATGTGTATTTTTATGTGTTTGTTAATAATGACAAGTCTTCTTAAAAAAAACACCCACAACTGGTGTATAATTTATAACGTAGCTGAAATGTTATTAATAAAATGTAAACACACATCAAAGAAAATAGACACAACAAACTTTGACATTGTAGGCATTTTCCAAAATGATTATAAATTTTTCCACAATGTTGAGCATGAAAATAAATTTCCATTTGACAAAAAAATTCAAAAAATGAGATACACTTAGTGACCTTCTCCTGAAGCTTTTAGTTTTTTCTTATGACCTACATCCGCTGGGAACTTGCTCAGTTGTCATCGAGAAAGACAAAGTTTTTATAAATGAATACTTTCAAGATATGTATTATACAGAGACTCAATGTTGCACAACCAGAAAATAGATTAAGACTTTATTTTCAACACTTAAATATAGCACATGAATGAGCACTGGGATGTATTTAGGTGAAAAATAGTTTGGTCCTACTTTTCCAGAGATTATGATCACTATTGTGCTTCATTTTTATGGAACAATGCTCTGTTTAACAGTCTCCTCCACTGGTCATTCAAAGTCACTACAGCAATTGCTTACTGGTTCTCTTTCACATTGTGCAATGCTTTAAGTAATGCTTTAAAACTGTGCAGAATGCCAAGAAAATTGTTTTGGAAAATCATTAGCTCAGCTTCCTGTTACTCTGAATAAAAAGTAACAAGACAGCAAACAGATCAGAAATTTTGGAGTATAGGGGATTTTTCGACCAAACACACACTTTTCTTAAAAATACTTTTCATATTAACTCTTGAAGTAAAGGCTCACTCAAATGCTATTGTTTTAATATCAAACATTCAATTCCTAAAGGCTTGTAAGTTGCTGCAGGTTAGTAGCCTCATCGGTTATAGAGAGGAGCTGCTGTGGTCAACTTGGACTCAGGACCTAAACAGTGACGTGTAAATACACGATAAAAAGTTATCACATGCTACTTCTGTCCTCCACATGTATCCTCAAAATGTCCTGAACACTCTCTGACAAAGTGTATACATACATCACAACATACTGAGCAAAAAAGAACTTTTTTTTTTCTTCAGAGTCAAAAGTTTCGATCTTTGTATCTGACATGAATCAGATCCACTGTTCTATGCAGACACAACAACCACACTTGTATAGACTTGAAAAGAGACCAGGCAGCCAGTTAGAGGTAATATCAGCAAAACTATCACCCTTAACTGGCTTCTCATCAACCAATGTTGGCAAACATCACCCTTGTGTCTGGTATTTTAACCTTTAGTCAGGCTGAACCGACAAAAACTTGTAAACAGAACTCTTGGTAACCATTTTGCTCCCTTAAATTGAACCAAATCCATATCAAAAGGGCAAACAGCACACTTAAAAGCTGCATTGATTGACTGGCAGACACCTCCATTTCCATACTTGGTAGTGGAATTATTAACAGAAACACAGCTGTGTCTTTTGTTTGTTTAATTTTGAAAGATTTTCACTTGCGTGTATCTGACTCTGCTTGTCACAGACTTGTGTTTTCTCCATGTGACAAGGTGAAAAAATCGACATTCCTTACAGTGAATTATATTGGTACTTTCAGTGATACATCACACTGTTGAAAGTCTATATAGGATGTTTTGGTCTGACATAGTGTCTCTCTGGACACAGGGGGAGTTGATTGATATCATAATGCATTCACAATAGTAAGTATTCAGCGCCCCACAGTGGCCACAGTCCGTAGCTGCAACATCACATAATTTTTTGACTGAACATGCATCAGTAATACTGAGGTTGCAATTTTCATGTCACAATCACACAAACAAAAACTTTCACCTGATGATAATAATCAGTACACCGATATTAGCCACAAAACCTGTTTTAATATTTATATCTGAGTTTTATATTTAGGTATCTCTCTAGACCGTAAATCTTGATTGCAATAGTGTTAAATAAAATATATTATTTAAAAAATGTACGGTTATAAAGTATCTGAATATCTAACCTTAACAGTGACGCTGTGAGAAGCTGTTGCGGTTATTACTCTGAAGCTGGGACGTTGTCTGCATTATGTCTACTTTTATATGCTTCGTTAATCTGATGCTCGACAAGGACGCGCACAGACAAAGAATGGACAAACAAAACTTTCTTATGCCTGCGCTTTTTCCTCCTTTCAACTTCTGTGGATTTGAAGCAGGAAGTCTGCCACGAGGAGGAGCGCAGCACGGAGCAGAGGGAGAGGAGAGGGGCTTTGCGTCATATTCTCCTGATTGGCTACAAACCAGAGAATATTTGCATCTCATCACCCATTGGTCGAAAGCGGCGCGCCAAATATCACATGTCTCTCTTTTCGCGCGAAACTCTGTTGTCGGGTCTTCAGCCTGCTGCGCGTGTCTGTCCGGAAAGCAGTGTTACGGATTTGTGTTTTATAAAACTTTTGAGTCTTTTGTCACAGTTTGACGGTATTTCAACATGGATGTTGCCCCAGCAACCGCGGAAAATGCCGGAGAGATTGTGAAGGACGAGCTGGCTGAAAAATGTCAGAAGTTATTTCAGGCTTTCTTGGAAGAGTAAGTCAGTCTGCACCAGGCTTCATTGTTTTGTTACCGGCCTCTGCGCACGAGTCGATCGTGAGATACTTTATTTTAAAAAGAAATCTGTATCAGTAACTGTAATGTTAGCGATCTAGTGTTGTGGTGATCTATTTATCATGTATTTTATTTCATTGCTTTTCTGTGTGCAGGTTTCAGACCAGTGATGGTGAGGTGAAGTATGTCCGGGAGGCCGAGGAGCTGATCCGGCCTGAGAGAAACACCTTACTGGTGAGCTACACAGACTTGGAGGGCTTCAACCAGGAGCTGGCGACCACCATCCAGGAGGAATACTACAGGTGAGCTAACCCAGGAACTCCAATCCAGTAACATTTCGCTGACTTGCACCCTTATTTGATCTCTGATCACGATGCTAAAGTGACCTGCAACAGTGTTATTTGGTGTCAGTAGGAAAAATGGTTTCTTATAATAAACTCAGAACACATTTTACTTTGTGTGCAGTTAGATTAACAGCCACAGAGAGGCAGCTGGGGACTAACTATGGGGGATTGTGTTTTCAGAGTTTACCCCTTCCTCTGTCGGGCAGTGCGCAACTTTGCTCGGGATCATGGGAATGTGCCTCTCAACAAGGAGTTTTATGTGGCCCTCGAGGATCTGCCCACCAGACACAAGTAAGAAACAACACAATAAGAGCTGGTTTTGGTGGGAATCACTGTGAACATCAGACAGCTGTGTTGGCTATTTTACTGTGAATTCAAAAACTGAGTTAGCTTCAGTGGAAAATATGTATTTGCTATTGTATTGTGTTGTGTTCAATGATGGTTCAGGATTTTGATTACTGGTGTCGATATATGGTAAACAATAGTTGTTTTTTTTCTGGTTTAGCGAGCTGCATTATAGTATAAAAGTGTATTTTTTTCCAGTTATAGCTGTACTAAACGTAGTATAAAAAAACCTCACTTTGTGAATATTTTTGAAAGTTAGTCATTGCCACAATATTGTTGCAATATTGATATATTTGCTCAAAAAAATATTGAAATATCTTGTCCATCACATCCAGCCCCATTTCACATTTAAGGCTTGAATGCTAAATGAATGAAGCTAAAGCAGAAATGACCTTTTCTGTGAAATCCAGGATCCGTGAGCTGTCATCCATGCGTATTGGCACCCTGGTGAGAATCAGTGGTCAGGTGGTGAGGACACACCCAGTGCACCCTGAACTGGTAAGATGTCCTGCCGTCAACACATGTATAAAAATATAATTAGTGGTGTAAGCTAGCAACAAAGCAAATACACTAAAAGAAAGTTGTGATGCACAAATGCAGTAATGTAGAGCATGTCAGTTAATATCACCATCATTTTAATAACCTCTGAACGTTTGCAGGTGAGCGGCACCTTTGTGTGCTTGGACTGCCAGGCAGTGATCAAAGACGTCCCTCAGCAGTTCAAATACTCCCCACCCACCATCTGCAGGAACCCCGTGTGCAACAATCGCTCCCGCTTCCACCTCGACACACACAAGTCCAAGTTCATTGATTTCCAAAAGGTGACTGAGTAAAGGGATTTGCGAATCTTTGCATACATGAAGAAGGGTACTGGTACTGACAGCTGAAGCCTGCAGGTGTCTGATTTATCGTTAACTCTGTGTGTTCAGGTGCGTATCCAGGAGACGCAGGCGGAGCTGCCTCGTGGCTCAATCCCACGCTCCCTGGAGATTGTCCTGAGGGCGGAGGCTGTGGAGATGGCTCAGGCTGGTGACCGCTGTGACTTCACTGGAACCCTTATTGTTGTGCCAGATGTTTCTCAGCTCCGCACTCCTGGTACACTTTTGACTGTCATAACTAACCCTCGAGTTTATCTTTAATTTTTCTGATTGTGACAAGATAGTACTTGAATGCATCATTTTTTTGTTTTATATTCCTCATGACTGTCACTGCTGTACTCTCTGCAGGTGTGCGAGCAGAGACCAGTACCCGGGTAGCCGGAGGACCCCAGGGCTTTGAGTCGGAGGGTTTGAGAGGGCTGAAAGCTCTGGGAGTCAGAGAGCTTTCGTACAGACTGGCCTTCTTGGCCTGCAATGTGGCCCCGACCAACCCACGAGTAAGAGACAGACACAGTAACAACTGCTTTCCCATAATCATCCCACTGTTTTCCCCCCCAACTAAAGAAGCAAACAGGCCCCAAGCATGCATGCTGTTCAGTAACGTGTGTGTTTTTCTCCCTGTAGTTTGGTGGTAAGGAGCTGCGGGAGGAGGAGCAGACTGCAGAGAGCATCAAGAGCCAGATGACGGAGAAGGAGTGGGAGAAGGTGTTTGAGATGAGCCAGGACAAGAACTTGTACCACAACCTGTGCACCAGCCTCTTCCCCACCATCCACGGTCAGTGCTGGACCCATAGCTGAGCATTTTCTCTATCCAGGAAAACTTTAAGTGTGTCGGAGCTGTGGATTTTCCGTTAATGGTAACTGTGGTTGTGCAGGCAATGACGAGGTGAAGCGCGGAATCCTGCTGATGCTATTCGGAGGTGTTCCCAAGACGACCATGGAGGGAACTTCACTGAGAGGAGACATCAACGTCTGCATCGTTGGAGACCCCAGCACTGCCAAGAGCCAGTTCCTCAAGTATGTAACTCAGAATAAACATTGTAATCCCACAACTGTAGGACTGACCGTTTAACCCACGGATCTATCAGACTGAATGGCAACTTAAATGTGTGTATGTGTGTTTACAGACATGTGGAGGAGTTCAGCCCCAGAGCAGTGTACACCAGCGGCAAGGCCAGCAGTGCTGCAGGTCTTACAGCGGCTGTGGTCAGAGACGAGGAGTCCCATGAGTTTGTCATCGAGGCCGGAGCGCTGATGTTAGCAGACAACGTGAGTGTTACGAGTCACAGAGGGCAGCAGAGGCCATTGTGATGTGAATTTGGTGATACTGATGCCAGTGTTCTCCTCCAGGGTGTGTGCTGCATTGATGAGTTCGACAAGATGGACGTCAAGGACCAGGTGGCCATCCATGAAGCCATGGAGCAGCAGACTATCAGCATCACCAAGGCTGGAGTCAAGGTAATTGCTGAAAGAGCAGCTTAAACTGAGCGTTGACTCAACACACACACAGACATCTAGACTCAGTTTTGGAAAATGTCTTCAGTTTAGTTACTTAATTGTGGTAAAAACTTAAAGTTAAAAATACAAACTTCCTTTGTTTTCTAGAAAATTTTGGCACCTTATTTTGGTCAAGAGAAACACACTTAATCACCACAAAGGACAAGATCTCAACATTTCAACAACATGACATGCAAATCCAGTCCAGCCAAAACAGTGGAGAGTGTGATTTTAAGATGTTCAGGATGACTTTCAGTTTTCTCCAAAGAATAACCACATTTGGTTCCTTTGCCTCCTCCAGGCCACCTTGAATGCTCGCACATCCATCCTGGCTGCCGCGAACCCTGTCGGCGGGCGCTACGACCGCAGCAAGAGTCTGAAGCAGAACGTCAACCTGACCGCCCCCATCATGAGCCGCTTTGACCTTTTCTTCATCCTGGTGGACGATTGCAATGAGGTAGGCGTGTACGCAGCATAATCTGTGTGTTCTTATTTGACGTTCAGCTGTTTTAAATGATTCTGCTTTGTTCGCCACTCACTTGTAGTGTTGCATCCTCTCTTATCTGACACTATAATGCCCTAAATTTCCTTACAAGTTTTGTCTTTGCTCATCTAAAGCTGTTTACCCTTGTGTGTGTATCCCAGGTGACAGATTATGCCATCGCCAGACGCATCGTTGACCTGCACTCCCGCATAGAGGAATCTGTGGACAGGCTGTACTCTCTGGATGAGATCCGCAGATACCTGCTCTTTGCCAGGCAGTTCAAACCCAAGGTGACTGTCTGTGTCTGTGTATTACACCAGGTTTGACCATTTATACCCTTGTGATTAATATTAACCATTGCACGTTAATGCTTGCTTGCCTGTAGATCTCCAGTGAATCTGAAGAGTTCATCGTCGAGCAGTACAAGCGTCTGCGTCAGCGTGACGGCTCTGGAGGTGTGTCCAAGTCTGCCTGGAGGATAACTGTGCGACAGCTGGAGAGCATGATCCGCCTTTCAGAGGGCATGGCACGCATGCACTGCTGTGATGAGGTGGGCACCAAAAATGATTTCCTATTGAGCACACGGAGATCAAGGCACAGATTTTTGCAGACTAAAAGTTTGACACACTGGATACAAGACTTAGTATAAAGAAACACAAACATCAAATGTACATTTGAAACTGTTCTGTTCTGTTCTGTCACAGAGGCAAAATCTCAGAACTAACTTTACTTGTCAAATATCCTAAAATTACCAAAGATTTAGCTTAAAATGTGATCAAAATTCTGAAGAAGTTCCAATAATAAGCAAAATTACCAATGTAATTGACTGACATACTGTTTATCAGTGTAGCTGACAATATCATTAAAAGATATGTAGTGTTGACCTTTGCCTTTCTCTGTATGTCTTCAGGTGCAGCCCAAACATGTGAAGGAAGCCTTCCGTCTACTGAACAAATCCATCATCAGAGTGGAGACGCCCGACATCAACCTGGAGCAAGAGGACGAACTGGAGGAAGAGGAGGAGCAGCTGGAGGATGGTAATTTAAATAAAACACATATCCAAAAGCAAAAAAACCTCTCTTACAAATCTAAACATTAGCACAGAATGTAAGAGAGTTTATCCACTAGCATCATAAGGTTTTTTATTTAATGCAAGCTTATCTTTGCAGGAAATATCATCCCTAACGGAGTGAATGGTGTGAATGGTGTAAATGGTGTCAATGGGCATGTCAATGGGCATGTCAATGGAATTAATGGCCATGTAAATGGTGTGAATGGTCATGTGGATGCTGGCAGCCAACCCAAGCCGTCTCTTCGCCTGTCATTCAACGAGTACAGACGCATCTCCAACTTGCTGGTCCTGCACCTGCGTCAGGCAGAGGAGGGTAAGAGATGACTACCTTCATTAAGCTAAGAAAAAATGGTTCCATATTTGTCATTCCCTTTATCATTAAATCTAACCATGTCCTTGTCCATGTCTGTGTTGCAGCTGAGGAAGAGGAGGAGCTGAAGAAAAGTGCAGTAGTGAACTGGTATCTGAAGGAAATCGAGTCAGAGATTGATTCTGAGGAGGAGCTGATCAATAAGAAGGGTCTGATAGAGAAGGTCCTCCACAGGCTGGTGCACTATGTGAGTCCGCCCTCCTGCAAAATTACAACCACTGGTTTCAGATCAGCAGACATAGATCTGTCATTGCGAGCTAAGTTTGGATATGACTAACAGTGTGTTCGTTCCCTTAGGATCACATTCTCATCGAGCTGTCCCAGGCAGGGCTGAAGGGCTCAGAGCCAGCCAGCGCAGAAGAAGAAGTTGTTCTCGTTGTCAATCCCAACTACATCCTAGAAGATTAAAGTCCTCATTTCATTCCACCATTTGGTTTTCTCCCCCTCCTTGCATTATTGTTGAGATTTAACTTCAACAATAAAGATGATGTTCCAGGTGTTTTTTTGAATGCTCATATGTAATGCATACATAATAGTAGCACTGGAGATGTTATGAGTTGATCATCTCTACTGTACAGATGATTCTATGGCTCTTTAAGAAAAAATAAGGTGTTTCTTAGGTCAAGGTGACTATTGTAAATATGCTCCTGTTTTCCTTATAGTTATTTGCTGGCATCTGTCTTTGGATTTCAGTTGATGGAAATGCTTTGAATTGTGTAATTGCTGTTTATCTGTAACTGTACGTTGAACATATACTTTGAGGCTAACCTGTCTCCATGAGTTCAAGACTTTTTGTAAAATTATGATATGATGTGAATAAAATTGTTGGTTCAATAAACTGTTAAAATAAATACAAAAAGCTTTTGTATTTATTTCCTGCAGTATTTTCGAGAAGCCACACATTGCTGTTGTCCACTAGGTGGCAGCAGATAGACATGATATGAACGCTTCTGCGCATGTCCGAGATCAATTACAAACATGGCGGCACCCTGTGTGACAGCAGTCAGGACAGCATTGAAAGGTAAAATACAAGCGTTTCATGTTGCACGTTCTGTATAAAGACCAGCGAGTAGAAATCAATAAAATTGACATATACGTTACTTTCGGTATTGTCCCTTTATTACGTGGTTTAAATAACACCACATACTATTAGTTTGTCTGGTGACTTACTTGTTTATTGCATTTCATGATGTAACTCATACGTTATCAAACTAGACTCAACGCTCGCTTTAACCTCGCCACAGAGGAGACAACAGTCTCGTTTTTGGAGTCTGACGGTCTTCCTTTCACTCAGGTGTGCACCTTGTTCCCAGCCGGTGGTTCCCAGTGCTGAGGAGCCAAACACCGGCAGTGTGTCAGCGTCTGCGCCTGCTTGCTGATCCATGTCGGCAGTTACATGTAACTTCTGCTGCCTCCATGAGCAGCTCAAAGACGGAGCCACAGAGGAGCAGCCAGACTCACAACACAACCAGCACCCACACGGACACCAGGAGAGCCAGGGAGGAAGAGGAGGAGGAGGAGGAGGAGGAACCTGAAGGTCCTGAATACATCCCCAAGAAGAATAAGGCGAAGAACCCTATGATGAAGATTGGATATGCCTGGTAAGACTCATCATTATTTCTGTACACCTCTAGTGTAAAACAAAAAAGAACCCTTCTTGAAGATAAGTTAAATCATCAGAAATATTGAATTGTACCTAAATCACCATGTACAGTATTAACCGATAAAATAAAAAAAATGGACTTCATGGAAAAAACAAAGCCACTCTCCCTTCTTTGAGACCAGTGAGCCTGCCTGTTTCTGCCACTGATGTTCATGTACGCGAATGTAAGTGTAAATGTAGAGAACAGGATAATGAGTGTAATTAAAATTTGCATCAACATCAACACAACATTTTATTTCCCAACATAAGGAGCAATTTGCCTTAAGCATCATGAATATCATGCTGCACTGTGAGCACTGCAGCTGGGGAGGCTTTAGATACAGTAGTAAAAGCAAGCTTCCTAAAGTGATTGTACTGGGCAGCATGTTCACAGGCTGCAAACAAGCCCAACTGACATCTGACTGTTAAAAAGGAGTCAAACGTTTCAATGATAAAATACTGGATGACCACAGCTGCCTACTCAACCAGCACTTCCAGCTCCTGCTCTCTGGTCTAAGATCTGAAGTGTCCCTTGCTAGGAAAAATATATATATAAAAAAGTGTACCTGTTGCCATTGAACAGCTCAATCAGTAAGGACAGCTTTCTACTATCTCAGTACACAGCATACCTGTTCTCATCCCTACAGAATCCTTGTTGCTACTTTAAATGCAGCCACTATTGTGGTTTTATTTTATCACTGTTTATGGAATGAGAGAGATATGTTTAATGTGAGACATGCTGTCTTTTTTTATGTATTATTATGGCCTTTCTTTAACGTGCAGCCATAAGACAAATTTACTGCCTTTGTATGCGAAAAATAAACAGTAAAGTACTTTCTAGTAGAACTGAAAAACTTTAATCTTCTGAAAAGCATGTACATTTTTTGATTGTTTAAAAGAAAAAAAAGTAACAGTATTTTTACAATTAGGAGAACTTTGGTTTTGAATATTTGCATCCTCTGGTAAACCTCAGTGGTCTGCTTTGTGTCAGATCTGATATTTAAGCTGGGGTTAATGTCTACTTTTCTGATGATTAATTGAGTACTGTCTGCAGTGACAGCTGTTAAGCAGAAATTGACAGCTAATCACAATCTGTCAAAAAAAAAAAGGCACTCAACTTCAGATTTACTAAAAAAAACAATCCTGCAAAAAAATCTACAGTATTGAAGACAATCTAAGCAACACAATAAACCTCTACACTCATTCAGTGTAGTAATTGGAACCAGCTTTCCAACCATGAGTCAAACACTTTTTGCATTCCCACTGTGTTTTCTCCTTCCATACTAAAATATGTTCAGGGTCATGCTTTGGAGTAACAGTGAATATCAATGGTGCTCGCTGAGTAAAGTAATTTTTTTAATCTCCCAGGATGATAGGCCTCCCCGCAGGAATCATCGGCTTCCTCTTGGCCAAGAGAGAGGTGGACAAGAACCGACTGAAGCAGCTGAAGATTCGACAGAGGATGAAAAAGTCAAATGAAGGAGAATATGAAGGGAGTCGCTACCGCCAAACTGAGAGTGTTAAACTGGACCAGTAATGAACATGTATGACTGCTGTGAGTTGCACCATGTCACTACTGAGACGATGACACCTGCTCTACAGCTCAGAGACTGATCGCTGACAACAAGAAAACTTCATGGGCTTCACTTTAAAACATCCAAAACCTCATTGAGACATTGAGGAATGGGTCATTATTTCTGTCATAGGCTGATGTTGGAAATCTGTGAAGAAACATGCCGGTGACTGAGCCTTTAAGCTGGACAGATGTTTTTGATTTTTGCAGATTAGACTTTTCTTGCTCACGAACACAGATGGAATATACTGCTTTTGGCTGAATGCTTTAATGAATCTGTTTAATGATCACATGTTTATGAACCCAAGTTGTTGATGTTCTATAAATATTCAATGTAAATGAATGTTTATAAATGTGTAAATGTATGAAAAAGGCACTGCATACAACCACATCAGAATTCACAAATACAAATTTTTATTTAATATGAAAAGGCAAACAGACTCCTCATCATTGATATATATATATATATATATATATATATATATATATGTATATGTATATGTATATTTTACAAACCCCACGCTGACTTGCACACTGACCTCACATTCAAATGTTGACCTTTAATGTCTGAGTGAAGGCTTATGTAACTTTGGCTGGGTCTCTACTCACAATGAATATGTACATATATGGAGGACTGGGTGGGGTTAAGGAGTTTTTGGAAAGTTCCACATCAGTTGGAACTCACATCAGGAATGTTCCAATAATTTAACACCATGTCATTGATCGTGTAATCTTGAATAGACAAACACACCCAGCTGGCACTCAGTGTCTGTCCCAAATCTGAGTGTAACACAGAAATATATATAAACAGGCACGGATGTAACAATACTATAAAAGCTTAAAGAGTACTGTACATGTACTTCTTAAAGTAAAAAAATCTAATCTCATTGTGAAGGCACTGTAGAATTTATATAATTAAAATAAGCAACACGTATTAAAATCCATTGGTGAGGACTTGATAATATGAACCTACGACAGCAGATCTGAGGCCGTCATGAAGAGCACTGAGCTGGACTTTAATCACCAAAGTATCAATGCAGCTGATACCTAGCACAGTTTTGAGTATCAATACTTGTGTCGTTTGGATCAGGACCAAATGTTCCATCATACAAACATAACATCACTTTTTAGGCACAGATACACTCCTCTTAATGTAGCAGTCACTAGTTTAGAGTTCAAAAACAAACCTTTGGTATTCATCAATATACCAGTTTGTTTTTTTTCATGCATATAATTAGAGTCATATATGAATATATAGAGAAAAATGCTGATTTATTTTTCCTACTGAGAACTTGATGAGATGATCAATAGCACTCTCATATCTGTATTTTAAATAAGGTTATAGCTAGCAGCTGTCTGGTTAGCTTAGCATTAAGACTGAAAGCAGTTTGAAACTGTTAGCCTTCCTCTTTTAAAGTAACAAGGCTTCCCTACCAGCAACTCACTGATCATTATGTTACACCTTATCTTTTTGCTACTTGTGTGGTAAAAAACTTGTCATGTTGCATACAGGCGATAAAAATGCTGCAGGGAAGCAGTGTTACTGCTGACGCCTGACTCAGCATGTTGGATGCTACTACTACTAATTTCAGATACTTAAGATACTAATACTGGAATCACTATCTGAACAACTGTAGCTGGTTCCTGTCTTCTATTTAGGAGACAGCCATGAGAGTGTTATCCATCCTTTCATCTAACTCTCAACAAGAATTTACCATAAGATCTAACTATTCCCATAACTAATTAAAAGCAAATATTAAAAACAAATGACTTATGTTTGAAAATTTGATTAGAAATTACAATGTATTTGAATATTGATGATTGATTCACTTAAGAAATCATGACAATGTACTGATCACCTCTACTGTGCTTCAAAGCAACATGAGAGTTTGAACAATAGAACAAAAACATTTCTCTGTTTCCTCAGCATCTGTACAGACGTGACCGAGTTCATGAAGAGCAATACAGCTACATGCAGACGGTCTTCCTAAAGTTAAGCCCAGCAAAAGTGAATAAATGTTGCAGCTGACATTTCAGTGCTTAAGGATATTTGCAGTATACATATATTGTAGTACTAGTATTAATAATCTTTAAACCACTGGTAAGTTGCTTAATGTAGATGTAGATAAATATTGATTTAAGAAAAAGTGCATTTTTTGTGCATATGATTAACCTGTAATATAATAAAATCTTGGAGTCAGCCCTTCCCTGGAGTGCATCAGGATTTTAGAAATTTAATCTGATTCCGACTGAAAACAAAGCCAAGGTTTCAAAAAACAGGGTTGGTTTTGCACCCAGTTGACCCTTGGGTTCCCTCGGATGGACCTATTTAGTTGAAGCGCCGATGATTTGGAGCAGGAAAAGGAAGATCTGGATAATGTCAACATAGATGGAGAGCGCAGCGAACACGTACTCCTCTGGGCCGATGGAGTGTTTCCTGTTTCCTATCAGAAGCTGTGTGTGGTAGGCTAGGAACTAAAGAAAAAACAAGAAACATTCAGGAAAACACGTAAAGCTTTCTCTTAGAGGGAAACACATGAAGTAATACAACAGTTGCAAATGCAAGAATTTTAGTTTACACCTAAAGGCACCATTATAGTAAAACTGTGCAGCAGTTGGAAGATAAACTCACCAAGGTGAAGGCTATGGCTCCCAGAGCTGCATAGAGCATGTGAAGCCACTGGATCTGAAATGTTTCCATGAGCATTATGTCATTACAATGATAAACAATTGAAAAGGTGTGTTGTCAGGAAATAAATGTTTTGTTTTATTTTTGACATCATCTTAAACTCACATATTTGAAGGACAGCACGATGGTTGTAATGATGCCGGTGACAAACACTACGATCCCAAGTACACAGAAAAAGCCTTGACACTTGGTGAAGTCCACCTAGAAAGAGAAACCACCAACAGCACTGTCATATACCAGTGACCCACAAATACACAGACGCCGTATAAAGCTGATCAGCACGCACACACACATATATAAACACATTTTCTCTACCTTTGTCTGGAAGCAGAAGACTGTTACGGCGATGCAGACGACAGCAGTGATTCCCAAAGCGAGAAACACTGCTTTTGTGTCATAGTAACTAAAAATAAAAAGAACATTGCACAGTTAGGTCTGAGAGAAACAGACTGAATGTTTCTATAACTTCAATAGATTATACAACCTTCTTTTACCTGGAAATGGATCCAGTCATGTAGGACAGAGCCAGGGTCTGTAAAAACAAACAAACAAAAAACTCTTGTCTTTCAAGTAATGCATTTACATCAAAATGTTTGAAAAAAAAAACACTGCCTACAACTGACTTGAACATGAGTAACTTTAAGACTGTAGCAAAAGAATTAAGAAAGAGGGGCAAAATTTAAAATATTTTATGATATATTTGTAATATTTTCATATATGTTAGTGCTTAAAACATAATATTGTGATAAAAACATATATTTTGCTAGGCTTTAATCCATGATACAATGATACAGTGATACAATTAAAAGAGGTAAAAAAAAAAAGTAAAAAAGAGCAGACAGAGATGTTTGTAACAATAGCAATGATCCCCACATAGCTGAACAAAAACAATCCAGCCCTTCTGAGGAACAGAACTGCTCCATGAGGTTTTACATGAAGCCATTTAGTGCACTGAGCTGATAAAACACAGACCCAGAAACAACATATCAAAGGTATTATGCAAACCCAGTGTGAGTCGAGTGTGGTGACTCACTGCTTAGTGTCAAAGTCAAACCATACGAGAACTTCAGTATTTTTGTGCAAAATCAGGAAACTGTCGCAGTTTCCTGATTCAAAATTCAACCAAAAGTCATCTGGCTTACAAAGATGAACAGCAGAATGACGTTCCATGGGAACTTCCTCCTACAAAGAGAGTGGGAAGTTGCAGTTATATAAATATTCTTTGTACAAATATTCTTTTATCGAGTTGTAAAACTAAGTAATGGCACTCACCGGGGGCCCTTACAGCAGACCAGCACAAGGTGGGTGATAAAATACACAGCACTGAAAGAACAATATTAACATTACAAAACTTTAATTTGGCTCCACGACAGAACAGTGTTAAAACAGTCTTAAAGGCAGTGATGTCATCATAGAGTGATACTTACTATGATGCCCAGTAGATAGCGGGGTTTTTCTGGACGAACAACCTGACAGATCCGCTGAGAGAAACAGAGGCACAGTCAACAGCTTGAAACACTTAGACACAAAAACAAACAGGAATGTAAAACACACACTTTGTATACTCACACAAATGTAAATACAGCCACAATGGCGGCAGTGACAAACAGCTGTGATGCCAAAATCAGATACACCTGCAGAGCACATGCACAACAAAAGGGACATGACAGCCAGCATTGGCCCCTGTCTTTTTTCTCCAATGTACAACAATTTTTACAACAATTTTTACCACTAATTGTATATAAAATATCACAAAGTTTAATATATATCTATAAATGCAAATTATAACCTTCTGGTTTATGAAAGTTCACACAGGATTTAACTTTCAGAAAAAAACAATAGGTCTTTTCTGTGACCCAGATAAAGTGATAAGTCATGACAGATACAATCTGGGGCTCATCTACTATGCTTTGTGGTTTGTGAGAGTGTGTGTACTTTACCTTTCTGATGAACGCATGCCGAATGCTCAAACTGTCCCAACCACTTCCGCTTGCTGCAAATTCATCACCTGTATTGGCAGTGGAACAGAAATATAAGCTGGACAGGACACTAACAGGACACACAGTAGCTTAAGTTTGTTTAAAGGTGAAAAATCTGCCTTGTTATATGTTTTAACATGTTGAGGTTTTCCTACTCTGAACAAAAGTTGCAGTGTAAAAAACATCAAATACGTGGGTTTGTGGTGAGTCACATGCAAATTGAACCTTTGGTTCTTGTATAACAAAAAAAAACAAGATATAAATAATAAATGAGCTACAGTATTCTGTTGATTTTTGTTTGAGCCTAAACAAGCCTACAAAATGTAAAAAGTTTTGTTACAAGTAGGACAATGCTCTCTTCACATATTTTCCATTACATATTAAAAAAAGGCTAATCTTAATGGGAGATTAGTCTTGTATCACCAGTCCTATCCTCACACACTGTGTTAGCACTGGAGAGAGGTCTTACTATACCAATTAATATTCTGCTAGAGGAGAAAAAATGCTCTGGCCTGACTGCATTTCTCTGAACCAGTCATAAATGTTTTGGGTGGTGCTTAGCCAAGGATGCAGTGAACAAGCTAACAGCAGAAAGGGAGTAAAATGCCACCTTAAACAGCCACCAGATGACAGGCTTCTAACCACAGTCTACATTTTACAGGTCAGAGATTTTTGGGAGACATGCATTGACATGCTCAGTGGTCCCTGTCTTACCGGAGCTCAGGATATCTGATGGAATGGTAGGTGGGATTATAGGTGGCATGGGAGGAGGGTTGGGGTAGCCAGCTCCTGGAGGCCCAGCAGGGTGCGGCTGTCCTGGGTATGGGCCTGAAGGATAGCCCCCTGGCTGCCCTGAGTACAGAGGGGCGTTTGGAGTGGGGTAGGGAGCAGAGGGCTGGCCTGGTGCTGGACCGCCATAGGCAGGGAAGCCATATGCAGGTGGTGGGTAATTCCCCCCCTGAGGTGCATACAGCGGGCCTCGGGAGTCGTCATACCCTGGGGGGTAGTCTGACCTGGACATTTCACCTGAGAGGAGGGAAGTTGAATAAATGACAGTTCATTTGTGTTTCACATTTCTATATTCAGAAGCAGTACATCACCATGGACAATATTTCCAAATTTTAGCTTTTCAGACATACAAAACAGTCGGAGTATATACACTACGTAGGCCTTTAATGCTGCTCTAATCATTTTTTTTAATCAAGAACAGATGACAATGTGAATATAAAAACAGCACAGAACCCAAGGAGAATCACTGCCATCTCAAAGGTTTTCCTCAGTTCTTCTGGGCATTTGAGCATCTTTCAGTTCATGCTTTACCTTTCCAAACTCTAGTGTTTTGGTTTGTTCTCATCTCTCTAGCTTGTGTTGTTTTTAAGACACAGCAGAAAGCCGTTTTCAGTATACAATGCTAAAAGTTGGTGAAGACAAAAAAGTTTGCAAATAGTAAATACTTCCCATGAATTTGCAAGAAGGACAGAAACACGACTGCAAATGACTTGATGATGAGCCCCAAATGGCTTGGTGTGTAAATGGGCAACAGCTAGCTAACATTAACTATTCAACAATTTACGTACAGTAGGTATTTGTTGGACTTATTGTTATTATTCTTATGAGTAGTTTCTTTGTTGTTAAATTATTATTTTTTGTTTCTGTATTTTGCTTTTATGTATCTTTTATCCCCCTTTGCCTTGGATTTTAATTACATTATTGTCTTGCATTATGATGTAATGCTTACTGTGTGGACCCCAGGAGGAGTCATTGCTAATGGGGATCAAAGAGAACATGATTTGTAGGCTGGGGCATCTCTGGAGCACCCCTAAATTTTATCTGTAATGTTATTTTGCTGATATTTTGATATAAGTGATAACTTATCAATGATGTGTTCTTTCTCTAAGAGACCAAAAAAGATCAACTGATGCAGGTTCAAGTAACAAAAAATTACAGTCCTGAAATGCAAAAGATATGTTTAAGCCAACTGTAGTTAATTTAGCTGTTTGTGGCACAGGTAAGTTAATATTTCAATATCCATATTGTGATTGACTATACTGTCACAAAGCAGGTCTGCTCATTGATTTTGAACACCACTATGTCCAGGACTAATGAAAAGATTTTTTAGGATGGAGTGGCTGTCTCTATAATATGGATTTAAAAAAGAAAATATTTATATATCCTTTGGCATTTTATCCAAACCACACACATACATAAATTCAGGCTTCAGTCACTTAGAAAAAGTACAGACTGGCTTTAGGCCTGTGCACACATTTATCCAACACTTAGACTTAGACACGGCTGGGTAATAATCATAATCGACTTACAGGACACATTTGAGGTTGTATCAGGTTAAAGTGAACAGATGGTTCTGCTTAGCACTGTGGTTCCCTAAAAAACCAGCACAGGCTCAGGAATCACCAGATGCATCTCTGAGGGAAATTTCTAATAATAAACCACATTCCCACTCACACACACATGCTCGCCATGTTTTCACATATAGCTGAACTGTTTATGTGTTTCTGCAATGAGTATTAAGAGAACTGTGGTACTTTATTAGATACTTCAAGTGCTTCACTAACAAAATTAACCCACTTTTACAATGTAGATTATTTAGATTTCTAGGACGTTTTACGATTACCATTTTGCAGATGATTTTGCTCCTTAAGATATTGGAACACAAACTCAGCCAACATATTAAACTGACCTTTTGCTAAATATGCTGCTTTTTACCCAGTTTACAAAATACAATATGTCCTCTGAGCTCCATTTTCAGTGGGGCGTTTAAGGGAATACACACAGTGAAAGAATTTAAGAGCTGGCTCCACCTTGTTCAGCCATTACATCACATCCCAAGCACCAAGCAACAGGACAGAAAACACTTAATGGAAAAAGTGCTTCAGAGTATCTGCAGTCCAACAGTCACAGGGCTGATCACAGTTTTGGTCACTGAGGCACAGATAGCAGACGACGTGACTGTAATTCTACAGTCAGGCGAGCTGAACTAAGAGATATGATCAAGCTATTGGCCTGTGTCATCTTCCCACGTCTGATTGTAATTTTTCAGAATAACCACCAACAACACCAAGTTCTGAGTCATCTCTGAACATGCTTCCTACCACACCGTTGTAGCAAGTCTGTTTACGTCCATTTACCCTTACATAAACTGCAGTTACTCAAATACCTCTTTAAACACAGCTGACAGCAGAACTTTGTGACTCAGAAATGCAACAAATGTCATGTGAAGCCTGTTATGAGTGCAGACAAAATGACAGAAATACTTTACAAGAAAATAACAACAAGAACCGGTTTGGCATAGTCCATAATTTAGTACTTAGGTTGAATTATCTGAGTTGTTGTGGGATAAATAACCAACAAAGTGTAAAGTGTTACTAATGCAGCCTCCCTATATTTGGTCTTCATGACTTTCCACACTTTTTCTTTCCAAACCATGCATTTCTGCAGAGTTTACCCACTGGGTAACTGCTAAGTTTACCTGAAACTCACAAAAAAATTCAAAACCAAAGAGAAAACATCCTGATCTTTAGGACTATAACAACTTGCAGGGTTAATTCTAAATGATCTTCTGTTATTCCAGCATCTGCAGTTAAGTTACAGAATTTTTTTTAAAAATTGAAGTAAAACATAAGGTTAAGCTGTCCATAACAGTAAAAAAAAAAAAAAGTTTATTCATTAACAACTGGATACCAGCAATTGCAGCCGTGTTTGTGAGACTGTCAGCTCAATGCCTATAATTACACATCAAGTCTTTTCAGGTAAAATTCCCTTTGTGTGTTGCAGGTACAAAGCCCAGGTGCTCTGCATGCTGCTTCACTGTTACAGCTCACTGAGAGCCTTCAATGGACTGAAGCAATCATCAGTGTCATTGGTCACACCTGTGCTGCTCCTGGAAAACGCCAGCCCTCAGAAAAACTCTAGATCCAGGTTAGAGTGCACTGTAACTTCATCTAGTTTTAGCAAACAAACAAATAAAAACAGAAAAAAAAAGTTTGCAGTTACCAAATCTAGATACACACAGCTAAGTTGAGAATGCTGTGCATGGGGGAAAAAAACTGTGCATCATGAGTTTCTGGGCTAAGTCTAAAGACAGCAGACCGAAGTATTCACGAGTTTAACCACAGCTAAATTCAACTGTCATGTTTGCTGTTTACTTGACTTAAAAAAAAAAAAGCATGATGGCTGAGCAGTTAAACACGAGGCTAACATGTCCAGAGCACGCAGGCTTCACCTACTCCACCCTGTTCACCAGGGACCCGACCACAGCTCACAAAAAGCCTTTTCAGGTGAGACACGTTAGCCTGAAAGGCAAACACGGCTACCCGGCTATGAATAGCAGCCAGCCATTGGAAAATACAAGGTTACTTGACGGGAGGTTACCAACACAACCCGAGCAACAGATTAAATTCAACCCAAATGCTGTGATATTACATCTTTGAGTCTATAGTCGCTGTGAGAACATGACAGCATCTCAAAATTTGCACTACTTACCAAGAAAAAGATGCCAAAGTCAAATACAATCTGATCGAATTAATTCCCAGCAGTGAGATGAGAAAAGTGGAAGGATTGCCGCGGTCAGATAACGTCCTCTCTGCTCACAAAAAATACTCCAAAGTGCTGAAGAGGTCTGATAAACGTGTTAATATGAAGTTTTCAGCTGTCTGACTGTAAGTGTTCAGGTCTGTTCTGCTGTATGTTGAGCAGCAGAGATGAACATTTCCTGAAAGAGTGAAAGGCAGCAGGGTGGAGTCCCTAGGAATCTCTCTGTCACACACACACACACGCACAAACACACCCATAAGACGTCAGGGTGTGTTTGTGTGTCTGTGTGTCTGTGTGTGGCCTGAGGGGGATTAGCTGACTCATTTTTAACGGACACGTCTCATGTTACTGAGTTAAGGTGTAATACAAGTGGTAAAACAAGCACTGGACCATTTTTAGGATAATATTATTGGATTATGATTAGTGATGCATTCACGTGTAATTACCACTAGTGTCGCAATTTCTTCTAGCTCAATATGCTACCAGATAGATTAATCCACGTAATCAATTTGAATTAATTATTAGTTTATTTCAAAGTGAGGAATAAGTCAAATAATTGTAGGAGAGTCAGAAGTAAAATACTGGCTTCCAAACTGCAACAGAGTAGAAGTATTAAGTATAGGCATCAAATGAAAATTGTCTTTGAGTGAATACTTAAGTAACTGTGCTTTATTACGTTTTGCCACTGTTTACGACTGAATACTAGACTTACGAATTAGGCAGTGTAAAATTTTTGACTACATTGGAAAATTTACATTTGTTGCATCTATTTTCTTTAAGTAGTTTTAATTGTCCTGCAAATATTGTCTTCAAAGCGAAATAAGTTTAGTACTCTGATTAAGTTGTTAGTTTGCTGGATGAACATCAAAGTAGTCATTTATATATAATATATATACCTTTATATAAAAATCTTTCGAATGATCCTGTACAGTATGACAAAGAGAGGGAGATTTAATAGATGGATGTGAATAAATGGAGTATTTTACATTAAGGCATTGTCATGAATATTTCTGACTCCATACCACCACTTGTTCAAATTAAACAATATTGAAAGCTGTCAGATGCATTGTCTTTTAGGTTTATTGTTTTATTTCAGCTTAAAACAGAGTAGAGCTGGTAATAATAATAATAATGTAAATAATAGTAATAATGATGATGGTGATAATAATAATGATAATAATAATATTAACAATAAGAATAATAAGAATGAACTTAATCATTTGCTTCATGAAAATGCTTCCATCTGTTATACTGTAACAAAAAGAAACTTGCCAAATTAAGTTTTATTGTTTATTTTTCCTAAATGGAATGGAGAAAATCACCAATATTCCAAAAATAACATTTTCTAAATGGTAACAACTTATTTGCCATGATGGCTTTTTCCTTACATTCAAAATTCAAATTCATCCCATCCACTTGATCGTACAGAGAGAATAAAAACACACACAATCTCACACACACGCACATACACACAGTGTCATTAACAAGGTAAACTTAGGTGATCTTTTACTGCATTGCACTTGGTCCCCTTCAGCTCACAAATTTAAGGACGAGCTTCTTAGTGAGGGTGTACTTGGGCTCTGGCATTTGTTTGTGGCTCAGAAAGGTTCCTTTGCTGACCTCCCTGTTGACGCGCGTCAGGACAGTGAGTATGTCATCCATCTTCGAGCTGTACAGAAAGACATCAGAAACATATTACATTAGATCATTAATCTTGCAATCTACAATCTCAAATTCTAGGCATATGATATGTGATATTAAAAACATGATGAGCTCTGTCATATTACATCGGCAAATCAGATACATTAGAAAACACCAAGAGCATGTGGGCCTAACTGGGAAACCTGGAAACAAAAGACAGTGATCCTTGTTTTCTGAAAGAAGGGAAAACATTTTAATGTCCTAATAAAGTTATGGGTCCATTATTTCAGACAGCTGAAACAAACTAACTAAAAACATGACAGTCTTGACATTCGTCATACATCAATCTCCCTGCAGCTCCTACTTTTGAATTTTAATAAAGACTTGATATGATACTGTGGGAATACTTTGTTTTTCAGAATAAAGGTGTCACTCATTACAACATATTCATGTGTGATGAGACAGTCCCCATTCATAAGCTCACACACATTTTGTAATAGTATTTTTGTAATGGGAGCCTACATGCAGCTCTTTGTATTTGTACATTATGCAATACAGATTTGGAAAAAAATCCCTAAACCTTGCGTATCTCTCACCTTTCAGCAGACCTCCTCAGCTGTTTGCACAGCTCCTGGATGTAGATGGAGCCTTTGGAGGTGTTTCTAAACGATTTGTACTCTTGCACAGTGGCCATTCCCAGCAGGAAGTCAGCATGAGACGGTATCGTCTCACCGTACACACAACCGGCATCTTCCTCCAGGCGGGTCTCTCTGTTGCCCTCCTCCTGACTTGGCCTCGGGGGACAAGGCACGGCTCCTTCCTGGTAGCCGCTTCCCTGGCATGCTTGGATGAAGAACAGCTTGGGCTTCCCTGCCAAGGTGGGAGCTAGTCCACTGGTGAAGGGCTGTGTCAGTTCTTGCAAGGACACCTGCTGCTCATCCGTCCCATAGACACATCCCTTCTCTCCATGGGAAAGCACACACACCACCTTAGAGCAGAGACAGCGTAAATATGACCAGTTATGGTTTTATTGAATGTAATGCACTGTTTCTTGGCCAGCATGCTGGCTGTAACTTCATATTCACTGAAAAGTTGCGCGAGTGGTATCAAACTTCAAATCTGGCTTTCTTTGATAATATAGAAAGGGTATTTCCAAAATGTCAAGTGTTATAAAAGCGAGAAATAAAGACAAGACTGATATTGAATCTTTGAAGATGTGTAGCACTGCTCACCAAGGCATCTTCATTCAAGAAATCCCTTCTGCCCAGCTTTCTTATTTCACCTTGCATGGCTGATGCAGTCAAGTCTTTGTGCACCGTCACAGTAAAGCCCAGTTCAGTAAACAGTGTGTGCAGAGACTCTGTGTCACATAAAAGTGAGACAATTTTAAGCATACCTGGATTTATTTTATTTTACATCATACTGTTTGTGATAAACAACTGAGCATCCTAAATGGTGTTATGTAGCTCTAACGTACTGTCAGCAGTAAATAAATCAGAGCATGTGGCTGCTCAAATACAAGGATACATACTCTCATCCTGCTGAGTCCCTCCTCTCTCTCCCAACCTTGTTCCAGGGAATTTCTCATTGTTGAAGACCACACACAAACCACGAGGGTTATGAGTCAGAGTGTAGTACTCTGCCTTCAGGGTGCAAGCACAGCCACACAGTCAATTCATAATCAATGATGGCCTGATAAATGAATCGATGGATGAGAGGCATGTGTGCTTGTGAGCATGCTTACCTCATCAGGGAGAGAGGAGAACTCTGGTTGTGCATCGGAGTAAACATTTGGTTCTAAAACTGAAGAACAAAGACAGCAGACACTTACATCTCTTCTATGCGTGTGACAAGAGTGACATCATGAGAATGGACATGTAAAGCAGTGAGGAGGGGCTGAGAGTTCTGAGGTCGAAACTTTCTATGCTCAGATAATTGGGGAGTCAGTGAACAATAAAACAAAAGAAGAGAGCAACTTACTGCTGGGTTGTGTCTCAGATATGGACAGAGGAGCCTCTATTAGCTGAGAGGCGTTGTTGACCCTCTGTGGGAACAAAAGAGAATCCTAGTCTTCAGTAAATTGATTCATTATATGATTAACTGCAAATAAATGCACACTTTCACACACCTGATGATCCATGCTGACATGAGAAGATAATGCGGTTGGTTGCTGCTGTGTTAACCCTGAAAAGAGTACAATCATCTGATGAATTTCATAGTAATGTAAAATTTATTTGAATGTGTGTGCATGTGTGTAAATGTGTCTTATACTTTGCTTGAAGTGTTCCACAGTAGCGGCCAGCTGCTGATCCAGCGTCTGTAGTGCTTCATGCAGCTCATCAAGTTTTGTAGCTGACAGTAGGCCAGTCTTCTCCATTTCAGCAAACACATCCAGTGCTGTCTGTTATAAAAGGAAAGATTGATTTGTGTGTGAGCAGCATTACCAATCTACAGAGCTCTTTTAGCGCAGTGATGAAGGTTTGGATGAGTTATTCATAAAATGGGCCCAAAGTCAGGTGAGCATTCCTTTCGTAAACTTTAGTTAAATATTTGTCTTTTTACACTTTTTTATGCAACAGTACATGTCATCATTTGTTATACGACTGTGGGTGTGACCAGGTGGGTGTGTGTGTTCTTACTTTGCATGTCTCAAGTTTTCCTCTGCCGATCTTCTCGCTTAACAGATACTTCATCTTTTTAAAATTTTCCTCAGTCATGTCATCATATATTTTGTACAGCATCACCCTGATAGAAAGAGTGGAGGATTGGACAGGAGAGGCAGTTTAGAAGAGACAAAAAACACAATGACAATAGACAAAAACTTTGGAGTAAAATTGACTCTACTATAATTCCGCTACACTGTTGTGCCTTCAAATTACAGTGAACTTCTTTCACCTCCTACCTGTAATCTGACAGGTTGGGATTTGCGTTGGTTTCTTCTGGTCGCCTGCTGTCTGTCTCTAGGAGGCTGAGCAAATCTGCTCGACCAATAGTTTTAAGTAGCTGATAGAGGAAGACGTGGTTATCCAGCAAACCTCTTTCTTCTAGTCTCAGGAACAGCATCCTTGCATCCCTGATCTGAATGAGAACAACAAAAAAACACAAAATCAAACATTTGAGATGAAAAACTTTAAAAGAAAACAAGATGAAACAGCTGAGAAAATAGCTATGGGAGAGTAATGCTGTATAGAAAACACACCTCATTCAAAGAAAGTGTAAATAGATTTTGTCATCAAAAATGCACTATGTGTATCTGCCTTTGATAAAGCTTTGCAAAAAAGTTATTAATATTGTTCGTAACTGAGAAAAAAAAATCCCCATCAGCACTATTATTTCATCATCATGTAGGAAATCTAAAGGATAACACCCTGATTTTTAGATGAAAAAAGTCAACAAAAGTTATTGGTATATGAGACATTTTTCTTCAGAGGGTGAAGACAAGTCAAAAGGCAACAGTACATGGTATGTGCTGCTTACCCCCTCCAGCCGTTTCCTGTTGACAAAATCAAGACACAAGAAGCAGAGAGCTGCCACCTCAGAGGACACCAGATCCTCATCTATACGGGACAGTGTCAGCCTGTCCATCATATCCCCCACTGCCACCGGCACAGGCCTGGTACCCAGCTCACTGCAGAAACAATACAGATAATCAGGATGAAAAATGTGATAAGTACAACATTATAGAAGTATTAACAACTGATTTTATAACACTGAAAAAAAAGACATTTTTGAAAAATATCAAATACCACTCATATACATGGCCTGGCTAAATATAAGGGGATATTAATTTACCACACACATGCAATGACCATATTCAAAAGTAAGATCACTGTTGTTGATTGTTAATTGTTAATTTATTAAGTACTCAGTGCATATCAAGCACTCCTTGACCTGGCCACAGGCTGTAAGGGCATGAGTAGTCTCTCCTTGTCATCCTGTAAAGTCTGAGTGCCTGGTGGCTTTTAAAACACCAGGCGCAAAAACTAGAGGGAAACAAGCTTCAGACGTTGGGGCACATTCATTGTGAGCCAGTATTTTCTTTTAATTTGCTTCAAAATAACCATTTTTAGCCAATGTCATTCTTAAAAAGCATTTCAAATGGTTAAAGTGTGTCCATGTGTATTTGTATGGTACAACTGTATATCATCAATTCCTCATTCCTTTTTTTTCCCCTTGTTTTTAACAGTGACACCTATATTCTGTTTCCTGATAGCTGATGTTGACTGTGTTATAGAGATGGCCTCACTATTATTATATGATAGTGATCGTACAGGAAGGATCATAGTGGTGTTTGTAAAAACTGAGTTTTAAAACTCACAGTAACATGTTGTTGTGACATCACGGAAAACACAGACAGCCACCTTCTTGGTGTTTTTCTATTTGTTTGTTTGTTTGATTTTTTCTTTAAAAACCGGCAAGTATGATTTTGAAAAGTTATAAAACAGACCTGGGCGACACCACAAAAGTTACAACTAACCTGAACACTACAGTCAACTTCTAGGTTCAACTTCGTGAACTGACGTTATATGGCGTAACGTTAACGCAGCTAAAGTTAACTTAACCGGCCGTGTAAGTGACTAAAATAAAGTCTATAAAGTTGAGAAAACTTACAATGTGGAAATCTGAAGAAGTTGTAGACTTACCTCACACAATTGAAAAATTCTATCTTCTGTAAGTCAACTGAGAAAACTCCTCTAAGCGTGAAAAGTAGCTAACGTTAGTTAGCAGCGGCTGTACTTTTTACCGTCAGCAGATCACTCTGAACTGTTTTCACTTTCAGAGGAAGTGACGTATACCCAATTTTGTTGCGTACAACCTTCAAAATAAAACATTAGAGATGGGCGATAAAGACGCATAGGAATTTGAATGAAGCCCATTATTGTCGAGTAATTCTTAGTTTGGGTTAACCTACGTTCTCGCAGCTCCAATAACTTATTCTGAGAAGGCTATAGCACATACTCTCCATGTAACATTTTTCAATAAATTAATTTGTTTTACATTTTATACTTTTATTTTTAAAAATGATACGCTTCCGCTTGGTTGGAATGGACTTTTAAAGCAACATGAGGAAATTGTTTCGCCTTAAATAAACAGTTTAAAAAACATTTTGATGGTACCAAGTATTGTAATAAAGTAAATGGTGTCTCTGTATCAATCACTTTGTACCCCAGCCACTAGTTTCTCTGTTATATGACTTGTAAGAAGTAAAATGGTGCAAAACCCTGCATTACACTTAGCCTCATAAACTGATACTGAAACTTCATTATAAATTATGTAAAAGATGTTTTCTGGTTTTGCTTCAGTGCTCTCCGACTGCTTTCCCTAAACTGTCCGTGATTTACGATTTCCTCTGAGGTAACCTTTATCTGCTGCTAACTTGGCTGTTAGTTAGTTATGCCGCTAGCTGACTGCACTGAGTGTTCGTTTTTATACTATATCACAGATACTTACACAGTAGAAAATGCTTGTGGGGAATGGGGTGAAACTGGCGACAGAATGAAAGCCAGCAAGCCCAGCAATGGAAACAGACTCAACAGCCTATGACAGAGGTGAGGATACAGAAAATGATGTTGATGAAGAAGAGAAGAAGAGCGAACAACTGAGGAGGTGGTTGTGACAGGAGAGCTGTCAGACTGAATTTTAGTTGTTGGGGACATCATAAATGTGGCGAAGATACAGAATTGGACACTGACGCGCATTTTTAAAACATGTCATTGTCATAACTCTGCTAAGATTTTTTTTCGTTGGCATGTACAGTACAACTAACAATTATGATACAAAAGCTTGAGATTTTTATTTATAACAGAGGCACTACACTCAAACTTTAGGGGAGACAAATTGCACAAACAATTTTCTAAATAATGTTGGTTTTAAACAAACCTTAATTTCTTATTACTCATTCAAACTAGAAATTAAACTATAAACACTTTCAAACAAACCATTTTAATCAATTTATTTATTTATTTATTTTAGCAAGATCACACAACTCAGATGAAGTTTCAAGTTAGAAAGGTAATGTTTATCTCCACCATGTTCTAATTATACTACAAGTCATCTGTCACTGAGGAAAAAAGACTAACCCAAATGCAAGTTTGAAACTTAATCTCCATTTGAAAGTAAATAATAGGAAGTGATAAAATGGTTCTTTTGAGTATGTGCCCTCAAGTTTGCTTTCAGAGTGAGGGGGCTTTCGGGCTTGGTTCAGGAGGACAATGAGAGGCGTAAGGGAGGAAGTACTCTCTTGCAAACTGGAAGACGTCATCTGGTTTCCTTAATAGCAAGAACTGCAAGAAGTCAGATGCTAAGGCACGGATCTCTGGATGCTGTCTCAGGTACGAGGCATGGTCCGCCTTCAGCTCCTCCTGTCCCAAGAGACATCAAAACATTCATTCCTATTCTGCTCCAGATTTATGGGTAAGATTCAGTCACAATCAGTGTGAATAAATTAGTTAATATTAAGCATTTTAAGAGATAAGAGCATTATCGGCTACCTTTCTGTCCAAGAACTTGGAGTGCATCTGCATGTCTTCTTCCAAAACCAGAGGGATCTTCTCAAAACCTAAAACACAGACAAACAGCCTAACTGACTCTGTTTCCTTATAGAGACTGGTTTTATGTGCATGGGATTGGTTACCTTTTTCTAGCTGTGATGGCAGCTGCAGAAGTCTCATGTTGATCGGTGATCCTATCTGCACTCTGCTGGCCAAGTGCCTGATCAGAGAACATAAACAGCTTAAAAATGTGTCGATCAAGTGATATGGACAGTTTATGCACAAAGAGATTTAGAGAATTAGTGTTACAGATTCAGATTAATGGTAGCTAAACTGTGCACATGCACATAAAAAAAACGATAAAAAAGTCTAATAAAAAAACGTAAAACTGAATAATGTTACTAATTCAGTGTGAAAGATAAGAACTTATGAGAGGTTTGTTCACCTCCTAGTCAATAAATCATGTATTTGTTCATAATTTCTTTGCATGTTCATATTATCATTTAGACGCACGGGTATACAGTTGGGAAAAAGTTATCTTATGGTCCAACACATGAAGTGTTGAGGCAGTGATGGGTAATCTTTACTAACAAGCTTCTTGTCCTTGAAAGATACTGTAGCTTCTGTAACTTCTCCAAAAAGGAGGGGTGAGCAAGGGAGTTTTGCAGTCTAGACTCTTGCCACTAGATGCCGCTATATACTTTGATACTACACACTGTACCTTTAATTTATTTTCATTTCATTTTACAAATTACCAATGGAGAGATAAATGATACATTTTAATTGTATTTTCATACTGTGACACTAAAACTATAACACTTCTAATTTGACTAGTTATGCAGCTCCAAAAACTGATTAGTCCTCTTGACTGCTGCAAACAGTTTGATTCTGAGACAGTGCTAATGTACAAGTGTAAGAACCTGAAGGGATGTAGTCATTGAGCTTACCCATCAGCCAGGAAGTAGCACTGCCAGGTAGTGGGGCTGTCCTCCACAGAGTGAATAATCCTCTCCACCCCAAAAACCTCCACCGCCACATCCCCAACCTCCAGCTGCTTTAAACCCAGCTCACTCTGACCGCAGAGAAACAAATAATCAACTATCCAAACAACCTATGGAATAAGCAAGCGGTCATACCAGCGTAGTTACTCACAAAGGTGGTGTGGATGATATGTAATCCCTGGTTGAGGGTGATGAAGCTCATGTGTTCTGGCACCCTCTTCCTCAGCGCAAACAGGCGCATCAGCAGTAGGTTTGAGCCTTCAGTTATCAGCCCTTTTAGGACAGACATGGGATAAGAAATTTTCTCCTTCGTCACATCCTGTACATGAACAAAAAATGATTAAACACTGGTACTTTCACCTCCAGGCAAGAATTGCACTGATGTTAGTCTAACACTTCAAACTCTCTTCTCCCTTCTCTCACCTCTCCCACAGTCGTAACTTTCTCAATCATCATCTGCCCGTCACACTGCACCATGCGGCACCTCCTGTCCAAACTGTGGCTCTCAAGCTGAAAGTGATTCAATTATTGGGATGTTAATGCAAATTGAAAACAGAGAGATGAGGCATAAGACATGCAAACGCCAGGGTTCAATGATTTCACTTAGCTTCTGATCCATGTGTGCTACAAGTGGTTCTCAAACTTTTACAGGCATGACACCCATCAGATTCTAAAAAAAAATTGCTCATTCCCCCGACCTCACAAATTTGATCTATCATTCACAATAATACAAAAATTAAAAAATAAAAAAGTTTAAATTTTTAAAATCCAAAGTTGAATTTTATTGGATTAATAATAAAGAGAAATCATATTCAACTAAGTTTCACTCCATATTTCCTCCTGGTTATCCAAGCCCCATCTGCAGTGGCTCTATGCCCCTCCACTGAGGACCCCACAGTTTGAGAGCCACTGCAGTATGGGAAGCTTACAATGACTTACTTTGACATATTCATGGTAATCTTCCTCCAGCACTTCCAGGTCCGTGGTTAGATATGCTTAAATGGACAAAAGAGATGAAGATATGAAATCATCCTTTTATAGACAAAACAACAGAGATCAGGACTTTGCTTTCCCCTCACCTGTCACTGTTGTTCCACAGGGGGAGTCATCAATGGCTCCCTGGCTCTGAGCATGCAGTAGCATACAGGGCTGCAGGCCCCTGCGGGTGAACTCCACTGTCACACTGAACTTTCCCAGGTCCCGGCCGCCCTCAGACACAGTCACCAGAGAGTCTGGAAACACACACTTCTGCAGCTCTGCAGGCTCTGAGACAAGTGGGAGAGACTTGTTTGTACATGAGACACAATAGAGCCTACAGTTTCATAAAGCTCATGTTTTTAAATTCTGCTTCTTACTCATGTGAAATGAAGAGGCCCCTAACCAAATCTGACAGGGGCAAGATGTGCCAAAGCCAGGTGGTGCTAATTCTCAACTCTCTTGTAAGCACTTCAGAAAAGGCTGGAAAATAGACAGAGTACTCACCAATGCTGGACATGAATGTGATAGCTTCGACAGAGCCTTTCAAAACCTCTTCGTGGTCTGGTCCTTCATTCTCCGCTAAGGCACCTGCAGGAGTCTGGTCCTCCAGCGGGGCCTCCATCTTTAACGCTGCTTTTATTTAACGGCTTATTTAAAGACTCCCGATAGTGAGATACGAGCCTTCTTAGTGAGAACAGCTTTTTGAGACAGACTTTTGCTTTAAGTGTGCCTTTCTTTTTGTCATTTTTCTGGCACGCAGTCCTCCGCTGTACTTCTATCTGCAGCCTCACAATAACAGGAACAAATGCGAGTTGCCATGGCACCGACGACGCTGCTGTAAAAACGGTTATATGCGCGCAGCAGAATCTGGAGTTAAGGTATTACCCACCAACGCAAGCGCACACCATTAAATTTTATTCATTTTTCCAGAGTGTTTTACTTTAATTCTTCCATGTTCAAAGTTCAAAGCAAAGGCAATACACGGCTGAAATTAGGTTTATATGATAAACAGCTTCCATCTCTGTCAGAGGCCTATAGGCTGACTGTTTAGCCTGTATCTATCTTTTTAACATTAATGAACTAAAGTTATTGTGGCTCTGTTTTGATTTGATAGACATTTCATAAAAGCCTGAAGAATAATCAGTATAAAAATAAATATGTCTTTTTTAGTAACTTATTGGAAGATGTGGCAATGCCACCTGCAACCCCCCCACCCCCCCAATTAAAACATGGATCCACCAGGAAAACATAAAAAATGTTTATTCTGAAACACAAATATGACTGTATGAAACAGAATGATTCAAAGATTTGATGATTTAAAAAATAACATATTTACATTAATAAAAAGATATAGTACATTTAATAAGAAAACCCTTCACCTGAGTTATTACAAATCCTTAATTAAGACACAATTCATTTTATGTTTACATGATTTGTGTGGGTGGAGCTTCAGTAATGATGTGGTGACAGCACAAGTCTCTTCCGCAGGGTGAACCGGACTTCAGGCATCTGCTTTATTGCACCAGGTTGACTGGACGCCTCTTTCAGACTCACTTCATCATTCACACTGTAAAGGATGGTGCAGATGTCTTCACCCCTAAAACAATATGCAGCATACAAAAACACGTTATGGTCTCTGTCAGGACACAGATTAAAATTCAATAAATAGTCTTGCAGTTTGAATTATTCAAAAATCCCTAATGTCAACAGTATTTTGTATCTTGTACATCCAACAATATAAGCCTGAGTAATGCATTTACCTTGGACAACCCTCCTTTAGCTGCTGACACACAGATTGGACAAACCAGGTCCCATCTATTTTGTCTCTAAATGATACATAGTCTTCAACAGTGGCAATGGCAACCAGAACATCAGCTTCCTCAGGGATGGATAGTGAATGAGGAAGATCGTCCGACTGAAGGTCTTTTAATAACACTCCTGGCTGCTTCCTCTTTCCCTGGCAACTCTGGATCAGGAACAATTTGGGCTTTCCAGTAAGCTTGGATTGGTCAGTCGCCTTGAAGGTTCTGATTATTTGTTTAATGCAGAGAGGCTGTCTATCAATCCCCAAGACTGCACTCTTCTCTCCATGACTCAGTATACAGCAAATGAAGGCATCACCATGTTTAGGAGCCTCCCGAAGATCAGTGAATCCACTGCCTGACCACTCTTTGATACTGAACATCTGCAGCTGTGAGAGATCACTCAGAGAAGCAAAGCAATTCAGTGCCAGATCCATCTGGTCCTTGGTTTGGTCTTTACACATCAGCACCCTGAAGCCCAGCCAGCTGAACACCTCTGCCAAACATTCTGCATGATGATAATAAAGCAAAACTTTGTGAGGCTTAAAGCACCAACAAACAAGACAGCAGTGTAAAGCTATGAATATATCTTTCTGTAACATACGAGCATCTCTGTTGGTTCCATGTCTGACATTTCCATCCATAAAATTCTCATTGTTTATGATCACACAGAGGCCGACAGGACAGCTGTTCAACTGGTATTGCTCATCCTAAAAACAACAGAAACAAACACAAACACATAGTGACAAAAACACTTGGGTGTCATTTAAATAATTGAATTCTCAAGATTTTTACAAGCTCTTAACTTTTACGTTTCATACTATTCATGTTAAGTGTTACAATATTTTTTTTTTTACCCCTTCTTGCAACTCTTCAACAAAGCCTATACATAAAATGATGTGCTGTTTCACAATACACTTTGTTATCAAGTAAGACCTTACCATCTTTTGCCTCTTGCAATCTGGCGACAGAATGTCTGTGAAAATAAGAAACAGATTTTACTTCATGCATAGGCAGGTTGGTTGAGGAATACTAGACACTCATTTCCATATCAAATATATAGATTACTTGGACAGGAGGCTTGCACTGGTTTAGTCAAGAGGCTGGTGTCATTCAGCTGTATGTTCTTCAGCTCAGGATATGTCATTTTAATGTCCTCATCAGTTTGCAGGAGGTTCAGGAAGGCTTGGCAGGTGTCTTCTCCTTTATTCATGATTTTATCCACAAGCTCAATGACGTGCCCCTCTTCATCTTCTTTGTTGATGCTTTTAAGGTTGTTGTACTCACGTGCTGTTAGCAGCCTCTTCTCATGAACTTTGTTGAGGATTAGCCTGCGATCTGCACTCAAAGTCTCCTGAATTACCGTTTTATTCCGTCTTATTGTGTCTTTGGCTGACATGTTGAATCTGACTGAGAAACAGAACGACAAAATTTAAGAGAATTAGAGGAAAAGAAAAAACTGGATAAACCTGTTTCTCTTTTGCTTGTAGTAAATGAGTTATGCTGAACGGTACGAGACTTGTGGTCATTGAGTCAAACCGAAAAACCTTCTCAACGACAATGACATCGAAAGTGCCGTCACTGCTTAAAAACTACTGCATACAAATATGCAGTTGTGGTTGCAGAAGGCTTCGGTAACTTACTGACCTGGATTTTCCTCTTCTTCCTGTTACGACAAAGCTAACTTAGCTGCTTTCGATTTGAATTCAAGAAGTCAGAGATAGCTTTCTACTGTGTGCTCCAAAACGTAACATAAATTAGCTCGCATCTCCGAACAAGTTGAAGTAAGTCAAAGACATTTAATTCTGTATTCATACACCCCGGTCCTTCTATCCCATGTGCAACCATTTCACTGATGAATTTACTGGAACAGAATGTAGAGGCAGACAATGAAGGGCTTAGTGTCGTGTGATCGCCACCTAGTGGCATTAGTGAGAAAAGAACGGTTTTCTATAATTTTTCTCAGGGGCCGCAATGAGAAGTTCATTGTCGTCGAACAAGAGGGAAGCGAAGACGTTATCGCACTTACAAAAGCAGGTTAAGTGAAAGTGAGGATAGCGTGCTGATAAAAGGATCGTTTCAACAAGAGACGGGCTTCAGTGTTACAACCTAAGTAGTTCGTTTGAGAAAAGCAGTTTGTACACGGACACGGTAAATGATAGGTCCTCTAAACAAATCTTAAATACCCTTCAGTATATGTATAACGCCAGGAATTTAGTGTAGTCAAGTATGATTACATATACATATAACTACCCTATGCAGTCCCTGGTGGTCTAGTGGTTAGGATTCGGCGCTCTCACCGCCGCGGCCCGGGTTCGATTCCCGGTCAGGGAACT
>JAQMCX010000008.1:5513199-5562443 GCA_029814765.1 Acanthurus leucopareius
TCCATCCATCCATCCATCCATCCATCTATCTATCTATCTATCTATCTATCTATCTATCTATCTATCTATCTATCTATTTGATATTAAATAGATATGAAATAGATAAAATAATCTTATTGACATGAGCTGTGACACTGTTTACAAAAAAAAGTTTGTAAACTTTTCAAGTAAAAGCGTGGACTGGCCGTCCACCTATCTATCTATTGAATAAAAAAAGTTTCCAAGTTTTGCTATAAAATGATAGCAATAAACATTAGATATTAAATGCTAAAGCCCACTAACTTTAAACTGTGTATACAGAACTATGTGTTGCTACTGATCATTTCCCAAAGTTTGCTGTAAGATTCATTAGATTAATTTATTACCTCTCTGCCAACATGAAATATGAAATAGGTAAGTTGTGGCAGAGACCCCCCCCCATTTTTCAGATATTTTTGAGTACTTTCCTTTGTGGCTCTTTCGAGGTTGCACCAGCATCTAGCAAAAGCCAGAGTCAGTTGACAAAAAGGATTGTACTTATGTCGTTGGGACTTCAAACCTGAATGACAAATAATAAGCAGCCTTGGCCATTGCAGAAAGGATAAAGTGGATCTCAGCAACTGATGAATTGAAAAGGTGAATACAGCAGCAGTGAAAGAATTTAGCCATGTGGTCACAGTTTCTATTAAATGAAGTTAGAATAACTATGGTCTTGTTCCCAACTAAGGAACAAGACCATGCATCTCAGTGCTCACGTGGGTCCTGCTGAGTCCTCCAGCTTCCTCCCACCATCAACGACATATGTCTAATAGTCAATACTTTATTGTGTCACCCTTCTTCTTTAATAGAAACCATTGGGGGTGTTAAAGCTCGAGGTTCATTTTGAGGACCCTCCTCTCAGTATCAACTCCTTGACCATGCAGCCACAACATTAGGTCTTCAATTCATGTTCATCATCATGCAATCAACCAATCCCCTCTTCACCTCTCCTTAACCCCCTTTTATCCCTTTGTAATACAACGCTCATCTAACCGTGACTGCATCCTTAAGCCAAAAGAAAGTAAAGAAAATATGAAGAAAGAACTATAGGAAAATAAAACTAATCTCATACTGTTCAAATGGTGTGGTCTTGTCTTTGAATTCGAATGGAAATATGTCATGCACAAGATGAATCGGCACACTATGTGTCCTATGACTTTTCCTCCGGTATAACCAAGGGGTAACATTTGTGGTTTTAAAATAACAATGGGTTGTCATGACTTTTGTAGTATGACTTTCAAAATCCCTTATCCCTTATATTTAGCACCATCATCTGTTCCAAATCTCAAATCTTGGTTTATGACTAGTGTGGTTGTAGCCTCTGTTTAATGAAGCTTCAGTTGGCTTATACTTTATGATAAAACAGTGCTGCTCATTTTACAAGTGAATGAGACAAATGTCAATTACAATGGGTTACAATCTTGAGAAAGTCTTTAAATTAAAATTCTTTCCACAGGGGTGAAATGAGTGGAAACCAATGACACACTGAAAGGTAGAAAAACAATCTGACAACTCTGAACTTATTCAAAAAAAAAAATCAGCAGGAATGAAACCTTTATATGCATGAATTGGTAAGAGGACATCTTTGTGGTTCTGTCAAGTAGGTCAAAATTTGAGCATTTTTTAACATGTTTTTTTAGAGATTGGACATCTTAAGAAGACAACAAGGAGACAAAGATGGCACATCAGCCCTCTGAGCTTGCGCCATAATGTGAATGTTCAGTCCATGTAAATAGCGGATGAGTGCAGAGAGCGTGTATCAGTCTGAACAAGGACTTAAATATTTCATATAAAGACAATTGGGATATACATGTGCGTTAATGTTTCATAACTGCACATTTATCAAGGCATGAAGACCCCCCATGTGCGTTTGTGTGTGCGTGTGTGTGTGTGCACGCATGTGTGTGCACACCTGTCCTAGTTTTAATGTTTGATGAAGGCTTGAGGTTTGAGGAGGGAGGTGTTGTGTGGTTGCTTATGCGTCGGTGCATCCTCTTTGGGTTTATTCACAGGAGGATGACCTGTGAGCTCCAACGTGTGGCAGGCTTCTGTGTGTGTGTGTGTGTGTGTGTGTGTGTGTGTGTGAGTGTGTGTGTGTGTGTGTGTGTTGGGGGGGGTGCTTTGGGGGTGTGGGGTGGGGGTGGTGGCTTTTGAGGGGGCCAAGGGAGCCATAAAAGATTCAGCTCCTCTGGCTGTATTGTTGTAGAGATAACAAATGTTTCCGTTTAGTGATCATGCATGAGTTATAACTCACATGACATAGCTTATGTTGTTTGGGTGTGTGTGTCTGGATTTGTGAGTCCTCACGCATTCGCAGCCTCCTTATAGTTAACGAGTGGACGGGCCCTGGTGAAAATGAAGAAGAGAGCACAGTTGCAGTTGGAGCATTGTGTATTCAGGGTTCAAAAGGGCCCTGCCTGCTGTGATGAGGTTTTCTATGCCTCAGGTAAGCACAGACTCATTTCTTCCATTTCTGTATCAGAGAGTTCTGTCTGATTCTTTAAATTCAGCTCTAGTCTTTACACACAGATGGACAGATGGACGGACAGGCAGATAAAACACTGATACACACATATATAGACGTACATACACAGACAGAGCTCTATTATGCAGCAGACCTCTCCATCCAGTTGATCACAGGCATGAATTTCAGAACAAAAGGGAAATGTTCCACCTCAAAGAGCAGAGAATTTCTAACAGAATGCCTAAACGCAGCGCACTGTCCTCACCATACAGCCTTTGTAACACTGAATGAGTTATAAAAGACAGTGTGAAACAATGTGTGTGCGTGCACAACCACAAGGGTAAGCTGCTGAGCACTTCAAACCAAGGACCTAATCAGCACCCCATAGCCCACCCACACAACCTCTCTCTGTATCTCTCTCTTCTGCTCAGCTTATTTCCATTCCCTCTCCCCCTCCCACGGACTTCTTTCTGCATTCTTCCTCTCTCCCCTCCTTCCAGCCCTCTCCTTCCACCACTCCCCTCTTCCTGCTCCTCGAGATGGCAGCGGCCGTGGTGGTGGTGGTGGTGGTGGTGACTGTGGGGATGACGGGATGCTGTATAAGGGGGGAGGAGATGGCAAGAAGAGGGGGGGGACTCCTGGGAATGCTGGGCACAGCCCAAGCTCAGCTTCAGGGTCAGCTGAGTGCTTTCCCCATCCTGGTGGTGATGTTGGAGGGTGAGGACACGCCAGGCTGATCTAGGATCTGTGTCCCAGGGGAACAGGCGGTGACAAGGCCACTGGCAAATGCTATGACGCTGCTGAAATATTAAAGCTAATGGGATCGTGGCGCATGCATAAGAGTGTGTGTGTGTGTGTGTGTTTGTGTGTGCATGTGTTGCTCGTAAGTTGCAACTAGTTGAAGTGAAGAAGTAGAGAGAACAAAGAGGAATGGAGATGGATAATGCATTACACTCCAAACAATAGAACAGAAGAGAGGGTTTGGGCCACCTACTTCTGAATGCAAAAAATGAAGGAGGAGAGGAGAGGAGAGGGAGGGAGAAGCAAAGGAGAGGAGAGGAAACGAGAGGAGAGAAGATATGAAGAGTAGCACATAAAAATTAGAAAAAATGTGAGACGGTTAAGATCCCTCAGCTGCCAATAAGTAGGCATGCGCACACACACTTTAACACACACACAGCGGCTTCAAGCTATCATACACATCGCCTGGAGCACAATACAGCTCGTTAGTGGATACATGCTCAAAATGAGTCCCTCTCCCTCCCTCAGCCCCTCCATCTCTCAAGCAGTTGTCAATGTTATTATTTCCAAATGAATACACACAAATGCACTACATTGTCTGACAGAATATGCTATAAATACACCCTGTGTACCGTATGACAAACACACAGAGTGAGAGAAAGGGAGAGTGCCAAGCTGCAAAACAGTGAACTCAACAATACTATATGTTTGGGGGAGGAAGAACATGAACAACAATTAAAAATACAGTAGTAGGTTGAGAGTGTGTGAGTGTGTGTTCATGTGTGTGTTGCTCGCGTGTTGAAATCAGTGTTGCTTTGTGCAGCTTGTGGGCATTTGGTTAAATTATGGATTTCAGCTCACTGTCTCTGTCACTCCCTCTCACATACACACGCACACACACACACACAGGCTCATACAGAAGGCGGATGTGGGATCTCGTTGCTGTAAGATATAGACAGAGCGCTGTTTTATCACAACGACTGTGATGTTAATTAAAATCAGACAGACGTTTGCAAAGAAATAAGTTGAGCTCATTTCCATTCTGTGTGAGAGCAGGAAAGTAGGCCACGCTTTGGAGGCGCGCCACCTTCGCTGTCCTACGGATGAGAAATGACTGACAAGCCGAGAAGGAGAGGAGAGGACAGGAGAGGAGAGGGAGACACTAACCCCCCCCCACTACTTGTTTGTTATCCCCCTGACAATCCACACAAACAGCAGACTGCCATGCCAATGTTTCACACACTCTGGTTGTCACCTATCAAGTCTCTAAAGGCCAGAAGTGGGCCAAAGACTTGACTGTTGCTAATTCTTCCCACAGCACCTCATCCTCAGGCTCAGCAGGGCTCCACTGTGTCACCTCACATAAGGCCCATTGACTTGTCTGCTGGCTATGAACGCTGCTGCTCGGCCCTAATGGTGCACTGTGCCTTGTTAGTTCCGGGTAAAACACTCGCAGAGCTGCACATTAGAACTACGAGAGACGCCGCCTTCGTCCCTAGAGTTGGTCACACAAGCTCATTTGCATAAGCTGCCTTTTATTTGACGACACGCACACATGTAACCACCTACAGCAAGCGCATACGCACATGCAAGCCTCCCATCGGCCCTCAGGGAGCTATACATAGACACACATACATACACCTAATTTCCCAAAACCCACCCCTACGTGGCTGCTGAGATTCAAGGATTTAAGGGAATTTGCCTGCCAAAGGGAATCGTGCTGAATTTCATCATTCAAATATGTTATTCCTATGCCTGAGGACAATTTGCCGTGTATTAGCGAGCATTCACCACTTGTTTTTCGCTGCCAGAAACAAGATAGAAAAGTTACTCCCATGCATCTGTGAATTTACTCTGAAAAAAGGAAATAAAATGGAAAAGGTCACTCTGTTAATATGAAAGAGGATTTTTCTGCAGATAACTGTGTTTTCTGGCTCAGAAGTGATTGATGATTTAAATTCATTCAGATGAAAAGATATTCCATTATTTCACCAGGTTATTTCCTGTGCTTTATCACGGAAATGGCTTCAGGAGGTATACTGCTCTGTTGTTTTGCACCTTCTGCACCTCTCTTTGGTTTCTGGATTTAGCAGAGAGCTTTTCATATTTACACAATATTGATTTAACTGGAAGGCCAGTGTGAATCAGGGATTTAGAGAAAATGCGGCTCTTTGAGATGGATTTTAGCTGGAACTGGTGTTGAAAAGTAACTCATTTTTTTTCAGGACACTTTATAAGTCTACTCTGCTACCATTCAGAGGGAAATGCTGTATTTTTAGTTCACTACTTTTAATTATTGCATAAAATTAAGAGCTTAACGTTCAATAACAAATAATATTGTTTGTATACAATGTGCTACCGTTATACTGTGCTCAAAAATTTAAACAGTATTTAATAAGTAGTTCAATATTTTTGAGATATATGTTTATTTGCCTTCTTACAGATAGTAAGATAAAAAGAGTGATAATAGGGGAAACTGTTAGCATTAGCAAAACCCACCGGAACCTCTAAAGCTCACTAATTAACACATTACATCTTGTTTGTTTAGCCCATATCAAAAGTGTAGAGATAACATTTTTTTCTTTGTCTTTGAGGGTTATGGATTCAATTACATCTTGGTTGAGTAGCCTGTAGTAACATTTTGAGGTCCCTGCTGGTTGCTTGGTAACTGGTCCAAGCCAAGAATACCCCAGCACAAACCCCCCCAAAACAACAATTGCTAATTTTTTTTAATTTTACAGATTAAACAAATGATATACAGTTTAATGCTTTGATGTGAGTGTTGATTACAAAGTCATGCTAGCTGTTTTCATGGCTTTATGCTAAGCTAGGCTAACTACTTTCATATTTACTGTAAAAACATGAGAGTGTATTGATCTCTTCATCCCACTTTCAGTAAGAGTCAAATAAGGATATTTCGTCAAATGTTGAACGATTCCTTTAATATTTGCTCCACCTTGACCGACTAGTCCACATGAACATGAGAACTTGTTAGGACAGTTTTTCTCTCCTTCATTAAGAAATCAGCTATAGAGCAACATTTTATTTTTATTTATTAAATAAATCTCCATCCACATGAATATGCAAACACTCAATTGACATTAGGAATATGCCAAAAGAACAAGCATCAATAAAACCCTAACCTGAAAGCCATATGGGCCAATCAGAAGCCTAAAAAAGCTTTTATTGTTAGGTTACCTGCAACTAGAGGTTCAACCAGCTCGTGTCTTAAACCTGTTGTGTTGGCATCAGGGGCTGTGTGGTGTGAATGTTGAAATGCGTCATGAGTGTAGCCCTTCTGAAGCCTCTGTTCCTGATGAAAGAGTAAGTCTTCATTTATGTATTAACTTGTAAAACTCCCCATTAACAAGGTCAGCTCCAGCACTGTTATCATCCATTTTAAACAAAGATGATAACTGAAAATAATTGTGTAGCCTGCAATCTGTCATCACAAGTCAAAAACTCAATTGTCCCTATAGAGACATTAACACTGCAATCAGAGTTTTGGGATATCTTCGATCTGACCAGAGTTTTCCCAAAGATCCATTTTGAGCAACCTAAGCTGGGTTTGGGTTTGGATTTAAGGACGGAATGCACAGATAAAGCTATATTTTAAAACTTACATATGTGCATAAAGCAGCAGTTTTCAACAGTGATGCTACAATGATACCAAAAATACCACACATAAAAGTAGGCCACTATCATTCACAGGAATCATTTTTGTGCACTCTTCTACTTTTGAAACTGTGGTTTAGTGAACAATACATGTATACTTTTAACTTACTGGAAATATATACAATAAATTCTATAACACACATTAAAAATTTTATTGCAGGACTTGGTAATATCATACAGCATGATCTTCTCCACCACCAACTGTAACAACAGATGGGAATGAGTGATGCAACTTTATTCATCCTCCATACAGACATGTACTTGTTAGCAGATTTTTAGTTAAAATTCAGTAACAAGATGTCAGTCTGGTCAGGCCTATACGTTTACTTGGGCATCCAGATCATCAAGACTTAGATGTGAGAAAACAAGTTTTCAAAGTCCACGAAGCAGAGGTTTTATACAACTGCAAAGTACCTGCACTCTCTCTGTTATTTATGTCTTTATATCTCATGGGGCACAGTCATGACTGTAAATTAAGTTGACTGAGTCCAATATACAACCTAAATTTAGCTTTTAGTACTTACAAGAGAGTGAAAAATATGTGCATAAAGCAACCATAACCACCAACAAACAATTAGAAATGAGATTTTTGTCTCTATTATTTTTCTGAATGGACCTCTAAAATAAGCCTGTTTCTCCAGATGATGTAGACCATGTAGGCCTGCTGCACTCCGGCCAATTGTGGACGTTTCAGCTGTCTCGTTAGAATCTGAACTCATAAGACTTGGCTGGTTAGCCCAGTGCGGTCCGCGGGGGTTTGCGGCTACAATATAACTCCCGCTGCTCCGACCCATTCTGCACCGTTTAGCGAGGAAAAGTCTCTGATGGCTTTTGTCTAGTTTGGACTAATGGTAGAATGTCTCAGCACGACGCGTCTTTGATGCTTTTGATGCGCCTCATTAACAGTTTAAGTTTACACCTGCCTCATGCATTCCTGCGGGATCCCTCCTCATGTGAATGGGAATGTTTGTTCTGTATAACGAGCCTCGTGATGAATATTTCAGTCTCTGATGTCTTAATGAAGTCGCAGTTTATGGGGGGGGTTCGTTACATTTTTTTTTTTTTTTTGCATATGTAGACCTTTGTAATTCCAGATTGTGCATTTTGCACTCCTTATGTGTGTTTTATCTGGTAGTCCTGCAGCATCCCTCTATTTTATTGTATAATCGTAACAATCTGTCTTTGGATAGGTTATTTAGACTTGATTGAGCTAGATTTAGTGTGGTCTACAGCTTAAGCTAGCCTAATATATCGAAATAAGGGTAATTTCAAATAGGTCTATGCTTAAGAATTCAACCCAAAGGGAACACGCAGGCCGTGGGTTCACTGCTGGGAGCCATTATTCTTAGTTAATAAATGCAAACATTTGTTCCTGATGGCTCACTTAACCTCTTAATTTATGTATGACCACCAGAGCCCTATTCAGAGGAGAGCCATCGGTCAAACAGGCCTTCACAGAAAGGCACCGCATGGCCTCTTTCCCTCTTTCATCTCGTCTGTAATCACTGCGTGTTTCACGCAGCAGCGAGCGCCGCTGCGCAGCCAGAGCTGGCGCTCAAACGCGCCTAATTGTGCTGGGTATTGACAAGTCGGTTCCGGTGTATTACTGATTTTCCAGTGCTTCGTGACGGAGCTCTGCCTGGGTTTGGGACATCTGTGGGGGGTCAGGGGTGAGGGCAGCCCCGAAGCCGCGTCCATCTGCCCAACAAATACCCACATCTTCAGACACAAGCCTGCTAAACACCTCTAATAGCCTGTATTACATTTGCATTACTAGCCCCTAATGGCCGAGCTACCGTGAATGCAGAGCAAGCCTATTACGTTATCAATGAGATACCGCCTATAATAAATGATTGCTGCAGAGTGAGATGAAAATAATGACACAGTGCAAATTTCTCTCCATTATCTTGGCCCAAAGCACTGTGTTTCTTTGTGCAATCAAAGGATATCAAGCTGAATCTAGGACACAGACATGAAACAGCAACTTCGAGATGGTTTCCTAATCCTCTAATCTTTTTTAGGAGGACAACTCTGAGATGTGTCCTTAAACTCAGTCAGTGGATTTTAATTTTAAATATTCACTGCCACTGCCTTGTGGAATTAGTGCCACTCTTATAAATATAAATGCATGTGAAAAATAAACACTCTGGCTCTGCTCTTTATACCCCATATAAATTCAACTAATCATACAGTTCTAGCTCTACGGATGCTATGAGTCATTTAGTTGAAGGTGTCATTTCAAATGCATGAAAATAATTAAAATGTAAGTGACGTGGGTTGTATGTTTTAATACTAAGACGATGATTTCATCATAATATGCATATGTGGGTGGATTGTAGTTCAAATTTACAATAGAACTGCTGCATCATTGAGCTTTTAAAGGACACTGACCTTTAGAAGCAGAGAATATCACAAATAATTACACATGACAGCCTACAGTGACCTATATTTGACAAAAACAACATATCACATTGACATAATTCAAACAAGAATATTGCAGTGAATTAGAGCTTAGATCTAAGAGGAAACATTGAGGTTAAAACCTGCATTAGCAGATGTTCTGATGATAAATGTGCCATGAATGGCTGAGAGCGGTCCACTGCGAGTGTTTTCCCGATTGCACCACACAGCAAGGTGTTGTTTACCTTGATGACGTGTTGGACATGTGCTGGTGACAAACCACGGTAAGGTCTGATACCCTTTCCACAATCAGAATCAGCTTTATTGGCTGTGCTTGGGTGGGTGTAAAGGTTTGACTCCTGTTATAAGATGCTCTTAATGTTGCATAACTGACAGGAAGGTAGAAAAACACATGCAGCTAAAAACAAGGACAACAAAGCTGGACAAAGATAAATACACATATACATAGGAGTATTATGTATGCATACATAAAGGTGAAAAATACACCAATAACATACAATGTCTATTCACAACTGTTTACATATTGTCATTTTAGCTCCTTCTGCTCACTGTCATGTGGGTGTTTCAGAGCTTTGCCACTGAAAACAGCCTCCTGTTGATCCTGATCACAGTGGTGAGAGTGAACAAATATAGCAAAGTTGAGCTTAGAGGATCTCTGAGAGTAACTTAAGACCCAGGTGGTAATTTTCTGTCCCATCGTCACAGTGAGTGACATCGTTTTCTTTACACATTGTCATGGGATCCATTGGTAAATATAAGAATATTTATTATAGCAGCTTTATTATTAGACAATATTGGTTTCTTACAGTTCATACATCTGGCCAGTAGTTATGAAAGCACTAACTGAACAATTTAATTACTGAAATTTGTAAATGCTAAGAAAAAATCAGATGTGGCAAAAAAAAAACAACATAGTCATACAATCACAACAACAAGCCATAAATGTCAGCCTAATAGACTTGAAAGAGACAATAAAGCCATGTAGTAAAATTATGCTCTAATCCGTCTATTACAAGCATCCATAATAGTTTATAGACCAACTGGTGGTTCAACTCTGACCTGCCATAATTAATGCAGTAAATGTTAAACTGGGCTTCATTTAAATAGCGCTCTATCAGGCCACTCAGAGCATATCCACATTCATCCATTCATGAACTAATGGCAGGTGTGTCAATACAAACTGCCAGCCTACTCATAAGAAACAGACACACTCACATACACACATCAACAGCCAATCAGGAGCAACCACCAACCTTGTGATAAGTAAAAGACCCACTCCAGCTCCTGAGCTGCAGCTGCTCCAAGTGAGAGATTATTATCAGATTTTTTGGTGTGTTTTGTCCCCAAATATGGAGGTGTAGATTGATCTGGATCTGACTGAATGGCTTGTTTGTACACAACATGTCTGACCATCTGACTGCTTCTGTTAAATCCCCCTGTTTGAATTTAGCTCTAATGTTGCAATATCCCCAAATCTCCGCTATTATTATGAAAAATACAACATTAAAATGACAAATAGAGATGACAGACATTTGAATAAACTGAAATGATATTTTAAAATATTACCATGTAAAACCCTGGGCTGATGGTGAGCTGTGTAAAGTCTGAGCATCTGACAAAAACATCACTGAGTTACTGTTTTTGATCACCAACTCCAGCTAATGTATCCTGCTCTCTCTGTGCTACAGTGTGGGAAAATCATACACCTGTAGTGCTTTCCTCTTCATGGTAGGTGTCAATCTGGGTCTCTGCAGTGATGTAACCAACCAGATTAAATCATTGAAGGACAAGCTGTGGAACTTCAAATCCTACAGGGTTTTTTATATAGTCCATTTCATACACTCCTCCTAATATAGTCTGCTCAGCTGTAGTGAAATTCAGGTTTTGAAGGGCCCGCCTGGCCCCTGTACCCCAGCCAACCCCACCCACCAAACACAAACAAAAGGGCTCTTGCTCTGGCGGAACGAACCGAGTTTGGCCCACTCATTGCGTTTGTTAGCCCCACAGAGACCCTGAATATAGAACAGCTATTCTATCTAATGAGGCAGAACTTCATGGCTGCCTCTATAAAACTTTGTCAGCCTTCTGTTCTTTGGCAACAAAGGCTGAATTTTTTAAAGTTTCACCCATTTTTTCCCCAGTGACACACAAACTGTTAAGATGAATCGAAGGCGGGTTTTTTCCTCTCGGTGACGCGAGACAAGTGTTGCAAACAAAGATGACTATGTGGAGAAATAGGGCGCTTAGACGGGAGGAGCGATCAAGAATAACGCCTCCGCAGGGAGAGCTTTGATGACATGGGGTTGTAGTTTTATGAAATAGCCTACATTTGGCTTTGTGTCGAGGGTCTGTGAGGAATTGTGAGTGAGGATGTTTTCCTCCCCTTTTTATATTCTAATCTATGAAGATGCTTCTTAGACCCAATACTAATTTGACTATTTCTCATTTATTGTGAGCAAAGATAATTGGGTGTTGCCTGCTGTGTGTGTTGTGTGCCTGCAAGGAACTCTGTGTTTATATAGCTTGTTTTTTCCTCTTTGATGGCAGCGGAGACCAAAAATGTAGCACACTAACAACATTTAATAACTTTATTACTTGAATTTATGTGCAGTCCTTGCTGCAACCATAACACTTTTTATATTAGCGTTTTATAAACCAGGTGTGAAGTCAAAAGGTTCTCTCTGAATTAAGTGCAGATCAGGGATCAAAGTTTTAATGCCACAGTTATTAACGTTATTAATGTTCTCCTTAGACAATAAAAGTTAAAATATTAAAACAGTGTTCTTTTTTGCCAATTTTAATATACCTTAATATATCTTAAAGGGGAACTCCATTTAACATCAGAGCCTGTTTAGAGATTTTGAGGAATGCTAATACATATAAGTATATATGTTGCATAAAGTCTTTCGTTGCTCCAGGGGGCGCTACATAATTCTGATGAATGGAAGGAAATAAACAAATGACAACTTTGGCTGCCTGAAGTGACATTAAGTCTTTTAGACTTAAGACTGAATTGGAAAATTAAAATATTGGTATAAGGGTAAGAAAGTATTTTTCATCTGTAGCATGCTCCTCATTTATCCTTGAAGTTACATTAGCCGCTGCTAGCATAAAACCAATCTCTAAAAGACCTGTCTGCAGTTGAGGAGCATTGTGACTAATATAATTAATGCAGATTTTGAAAGGGACACAGATGTTTTTAATGAAAAAAGGTAATACGGGGTCTGTAGCATTGAATTGTAGCATTGATTTTGAGCTATAGGGCAAAATACGCTCTAGCTTGTTTGTATTTTCTCTAAGCTGATCACAGTTGTCTTAATGAGGATAAAGCAACGTTTATCTTGCAAACTTGCAACAACATGCAGATAGGAGGAGGAGAGGAGAATGTCTACTACAAAAGCCAATAGCTATTGACTAAACCCACAGTCTACATATGGTGAGTCAGAATAAAACATGGTTAATTTTATAAAACCGTTGCAGTTTGGTTAGGTTTCAGCATCAAAACTACAAAGTTGGGTTTAGGAAGGATCGTTGGAGTCACACTTTTGATTTTGCATGTGATAGAACACAATCTCCACTGCGAAAGTCAACTACATTGAAAAAAGCAGTTGCTTCATGGTCTAATATTGATCTGGACGGATATAAATCAGAGTTTTTTGACAGCCCTGTGTTTTTAATAGAGATGCCAGTGAGGACTTTATACATCTGTATGGGACATCACAGGATGTGACAAAGAGTCAGTATTTGACAACCTTTGAAAAAGATCAGTGCTCCACTGAATGCTGTGAACAAACAGACTCCTTGACCTAAACAGGATTGTGATCGTTAGGATTAAGGTTAGAGGGAGAGAGGACCTCACATTGACATAGAGTATTTGTGTCAACAAAATCTGATGGGTCACAGAATTTGATGCAACACCAACTGGTTGTGCACCATCCTAACACCCTAATGTAGAGACAGAACTGTTGCCATCAAAGTTACATTGTCCTTATGATGCTACTATTTATGTATTTATTAAGTAAATCAGAAAGGAAGGCAAATAAAAAATACATTTAGGACAAGAAAAAAAAGATCCTCAGCCTTTTCAGAAGTCCTGATCATTTTTGTACAGTCCCCGAGCACCACTGTTACGAACGTTTTGTCTTTCTAAATATTCAATGTAACATTCAAAGACCTGTTTGTGGTTAACTAAACTTTGATTAAAACCTCATAACTCCCGGCTCACATTTTGGTGTCAGTCCATCGAGCGTCATTTATTTGCACACCACGTTTCAAGTTCAATCCAAAGTGCGCTGACAACAAACAGCATATGAGGCGTGAGGACTTTGACACAGCAGATCAGAGGGAACCACATCTGTGCTCTCCCAGACAGATATGCCCACTCATGAGCTGTCATGCAGCGGAAGGTCTCGAGTGGTTCACTTCAGTAGCGTCTCATCCTGGGCCGAGCACGACTGATCCAGGGGATCTGAAAGATAATTTTGTCCTTTAGTAGATAGCCTACTTTGGTAAGCACGTTGTCTTTGCTGCTTCGCCTCATTAGCCCCCACATGGCCTGCATGAACAATCAAGGCTGGGCTGCTGAAATATTGATTAGCTCCATAGTGAGCAGATATTTTAGTTTTCTTTTTTTTTTTTTTTTTTTTTGGTGTGGGGTGTTTTGATGCGTATAGACTATTTGTTGAATATAGTTATTTATCTTCGGTGGTTGTTTATTCCCAAGGGAAAACAATGCCTTTTCTTCAAAGTTTTGCTGGAACATGCAGAGAGGACACACTGATCGCATAATACCGTCATTGTGTGCGCGTGTGTGCTGTGGCCTACCTTCTGTGTATTTGTGTGTGTTGTGTTGCTTGTGTACTGTATTTGTGGGTGTGCATGGTGTCCCCTCATATTTTGTGTTGTTTTATATGAGGCATGTGCTGTAACGTTCAAAGAGAATTATATAGTAGCCTATTGTTTATGGAGGGTGACTCCATAAACAGTGGAGCTTTAACGCTCTGCGAGAGACAAACCGCACCGCTGAGTTTACTGCCAGCTGGACTTGTGTTACCTGTACATTTCTCTTTAGTCACATTAATATAGCCCTATGCCACACTCTAAATTGTGCTGTGGGGACTTGAAACAGCCAGAAAAAAGTAGAAAAATAGAGAGAGAAATGGGGAAAAGGTAGGATAGAAGAGGAGTGGGAGAAGAGATAAGAGAGAGGAATTACAAAGTGAGAGTGGGAGTTCTGTTGCCTATCAAATAGGCAAGTTTAAGAAGCGTTTCCACCTTGGCTGCTAATGCACGCCGTGATTGTCTTGCGTGACTCATAGAGCCTATAAAGTAGGTTAGTGGGTTATTGCTTAAAGTTAAAGAGCTAATAAGCCTCAAAATGTTTTTATTTGTGATGGAAATCATTCTGCAGTAGAGACGTCTATCACAAAGTTCATCTATGATAATGAAACATATTGTTCAAGATAAGATGCTTCAAGCCCACACAGCACAAAGTAATAAATAAATAAATAATTTTTTTTTGGATGGGCTGCAGATGAAAATCTTTGAACTTACTAGGAGCATTTCATGTCTCTGAACAGTGAAAAGAAGACATCTGAGCAAAGCAGGGTCTTGCATTTTGACAAAATGTAGCAGTTTGAAACCTTTTAAAACAGAAGCTTTATCACAAGAGCAGTGAGCTATTTAGCATAGAAATAACACAAAACTTGCACACTGTTATCATGTTCAAGCGTGTGTGGTTACACCTGAGCCAGCTTCATTTACTGAATAAAGAGACAGTGAGAAGTGGCTGAAGGACCTTTGAGCTGAGATGACTGTGTTCCATACATGCTGCTGACAAATGGCATTAGTATACATTGATGCTTAAAGACATATTGTTACTGAGGAAAATACAATAATCACCCAACAAGACTAAAGGTCTTGTACCATGATACTAGCGGGGTTAAAAAATTGTAACCAAAGTGTTTTCAAAGTTAATTATTTGGTAACTGAATCACACTTGCCAACTCTAAATACCCAAATGTGTTACAGAGCTGATCTGTCTCTGAAGCAGCTGTCAAAAAGTGTGAATTAAATGCCTTTAAAGGTCCAGTGTGAAGAATCTAGAGGCATTTAGCGCTGAAGTTGCATATGTCACACTGAATATCTCTCCTTTCAAGCGTGTAGGAAAACCTATTCACAAAAAAAAAAAAAAAAAACCCCAAAAAAAGCTGGAGGCCCTCTTTGGAGTTAATGTTTGGTTCATCCATTCTGGGCAACTGTAAAAACAAGTCAGCGCAACATGGTGGACCCTGGAGAGGAGGACCTGCTCCCTCTGTGTAAAAGCGTTACTCCAAGCTATCAAAAACACAACTGTTCTTATTTGAACCCTAACCATATTTTCATGTTAAACTAATTAAAAAATGTACCTATTGATATTACATTTTTGCCATATTCTACAAAGAAGTCCCTCTAAATTATACCCACAGGACCTATACACTAATAATCACCATTGATCATTGATCTAATACCTACAATCTAGCCTTATATGCATCTTTCATGGAGCAATTCAGTGTAGTATGTCTATGTGTCTGTTACGGTTTTATCTAAAATATTAGAAAAAATCTATTCATGAGGATAGTAAGTAAACTCTTTCCTATGAGCCTCTGACAAATTCTGATTGAGTTACTTTTAACTGCCAACCTGTTTTACATCAGCATCACACATCATCAGCCGCAGCTCATCAGCATACTGTTGCCTTGGTTTTTTTATTTGGGGGGGTGTTTTTTTGGATGCACATGGACCATGCAAGAGGAGAGAAGAAGGGGAGACATAACTTCACATGAGTGATATGCAGACGTCTGCCATTCCCTCCCTCCGTGCTTCTCTTAACTCATCCACCCCCATCTGTTCATCCAAAGCACGGCAATCTGGCGCACTGCAACCATCAGGTGTGCGCACACACCGCCCGCGAGCCTTTCATAACCTCACGCACTAACTTTTAGTTCCTGTTTGTCTTTAAAATAAGAAAACATGGCACTTAGATAAAGCGTGTGTTCACCAAACAGGCTCAGACCAGACTCAGGGATTTTGTTCTTCCCAACCGATTCTCCCGCAACTTGAACTGAGGCAGGGGCTGAAGTTGTCTCGTGCAACTCCCCTATATATCGTTCCTTTATTCAGGCCTGGTGTGTGAATCTTTATGTGCGCACCTCCTGACCTCCCCTGAATCTAAAATGCCAGTGATAGAACAGTTCTGGACAAAAGCGCATGGGATTCAAAAGCTGTGAAAGGAAGAATGAGAGGGGAGGTGGGAGGAGTTAGGAGGGAAACGGGTCTAAGAGCCTTTAAATCATCATTGGAAACTCATTAGAAAGCTGGCGGGGCCGGGCGGAGACGGCCGCACAGATTGCGCGCTCCCGAGCACAATACCGGTAATGAAGTGGAAGCTAAGAGGGAGTGTCCCAGGACAGATTTCTTTGCACTAGTTACTCCTCTGGCCCTAAAGTTTCCCTACAATCTGTGTATGGGGTGTAAAAAGCTGCATTCATGAGATGTTAACCGCTTTGTTTGTCGGGAGGAATTTATTCAAAGTGTTGCAGCAATCGGCGACAGATGGGATGGAAGGTGATGGATCGGAGCAGAAGTTAACTGAAAGAAAAAAAGAAATGGAGAAAAGAGAATAAATGCGTAATGTAACTGGACGTTATCAATCTGGTGGCACTCTGGTGCCAGTCCGAGCCTGCTGCTCCATTCAGATCTGGCTCACCGTATTCACTCACTGTTGCAGTTTTACATGTAGACTACTGGCCCCCTGTTGGGCAATCAGAATGCAAAATAGTCTAACGACATGTCTGTCTATTCTAGACCCTAAAACAAGTCCATTTACACTGCAGTTTGGTGTAGTTTCATCTGATGAAAATAAATTAAGATAAAATCGCTAAAGAATGTTGGGCAATAGTTTGTCGTGTGAGAGAAAATAATCAAGGGATAGTTTTGTATTTTTCTTTGAGTTGAGGGGAAGATAGTTTGACTGTTTAGGGAATTTTTCTCTTGTTCAAAGTTACATTGTAGGGTACAATATTAATGAATCTGAATACAACAAGCTGTACCAATTTAACATTATTATGATGCTGACCATAGGCTCTATCTATCTATCTATCTATCTATCTATCTATCTATCTATCTATCTATCTATCTATCTATCTATCTATCTATCTATCTTAAAAACTGTAAATAATTTTCCAGGTTAATCGATAAATCAAATAAAATGACAGTGAGTAATTCTCATTAAAACTTTACAGAGCAGGGTGACCTCTTCAAATGTCTTGTTTAGTTGGACCAAAAACAGTTCATTTTTATACAGTCAATTATTATATAAGACTAAGAAAACTGTTTAATTCTCATTCTGGCTAACAATGGAACTCTTTATCTCTTTAAGTCTTTTACTTATATCACAGTGAAAGGTTATGACCCCAGCAGAAGTATGGGATTCACAGTCTCTATTTTTTCACCTTGTAAGCAATAAGCAAGTGGGTCTAATTAACCTGCACACCACTTCAACATGTATTCAATTTTCGATAAGAGTTTAGGAATAGAACTGGGTGAAGGAACACGCCACCCCAGCTTAAGCTAAGTGCGACCCTTTCTTTAAGACCTCCCAAACAGGGGCCGTGACATAACTTTCTCAAGTGTTGCACTCTGGAGCTGATGGGCGCATTCACTCCTAATCATTTTCATCAATAGTGTTGAGGATGGGGCCATTACACAGACGAGCCCTGGAGTGCGGTTCTCTGGTGGAGAGGCGATAATTGGATAATTAGTGCTGGGAACCAATTAGGGACTCTGTGCTTGTGATGGCACGCGAGTTAAGCAAAGGTTAGCTGCGTGTGTGTGCGTGGTGTGTGTGTAAGTGGAGGGGGGTGTAGGAGTTCAGCGCGCTGATCGATTATCTTAGACCCCCCCCTCCCCGCCTCTCTCTCTCACACACGCACGCATACATCCCTTCTTTCTCACCCTCCTGTTCCCTCTCCCCACTTTCTCTTTCCACCGCTTATCTGACGGACAAAAGAGTCCAAATCGCCTATTTCCATCTCAATGAGTTAAGCTCCAACAAGAGGCAGGGATCGGGCGACCGGCTTCGGACCCCAAATACCCTGCGATCACTAGAGCAAATGGGACCACAATGCAGAGGAGAAGAAAGAAAGGATGAGAGGGAGGGAGAGGAGGGGGGGTCCTCTAAAGATATATTTATATATGTTAAAGAAAATGCTAATATGGCCCGTGAAGAAAAGAGGGGATTGCGAAAACTCTCCCTAATTCTGCTATTGTTGAACTCGCGTGCAGACGGACAAAATTGACACGGTGATCACGTGAGAGAATGCTGTTTTTTTCAGTTGTGTGTATCCTTCAGATGACAGCTTTGCTTTTTTTTCCCCTTAGTTTTGGGTGGGTGAGGGGGAAGCCCGTCAGACATTGTAAGATAGTCTCTCCATCTCTCCAATGCACGCGCACACGCACGTGCAGAGTTTAATCCGCGAGGCGAGACTCAACATAGTGTAATTTGCTTTTGATCGCTCTGTCTGTTTCTATGTGTGAGAGAATGCTGAGCGGTGTACCGTCGGAGTGCCGTGTGCTCTAAACACATACAGAAATGAGAATAAACACAATGATTCCCACGCGGCCCCACAGCGAGCACATGATTAGACCTGCTGTGCTTCAAAAGGACCTCTCTGCCCTCAAGAACGGGCTCCTCTCAGTGCTTTAGAATTAAAGAGGGATATTTTGGATCAGACTTTATGGTGTTGCTGCAAGAAAAACCCAGTGCAGTTATAATGTTATCAGTGATCTTATCTTACAACAGCAAACCTTTTACAAACCATTTACTAATACTTTATGAACCAGTAATAACCATTACTAAGAACAGACTTGTAAGGTTACCGGTGGAAAGATGTTCTTGAAAGGGCTATTCTTTACATTTAATCATTATAATTCAAAAGGTTACCAATTATATTTATTAATAAAAAGCCTAGTAGATTGTTAACAAATGATTTATATGTCCACTTGGGTGCAACATGTATATTGAACAAGATATAATCTGCACAAAAACTCAACTTATTAAGAGTCTGTAAAATTTCTGGAGTAGGCATGTTGTGTTTTATTTTTGTAAAAGAAAGAAATGAGAAAGAGAGAGAGAGAGAGAGAGAGAAAGAAAGTTCCTCCCCAGGATTTTCTTTGAGCTCTTCTGTTTGAGATAAAATGCAACACACTTTCCACCACATGTTCAAATATTATCTGTTAAATAAGTAGAATTTGTTAAATGGTGTGCACTATTGCAAGCCTTTACTTCTTAATGGAACTTCTAATGTGCAACACCAATAAATGCACACACACACAAACAAAGAAACTGATAGAAAGACAATTGTGCATTTTTTTTGCATGTTGCAAAGTTATGGTATATGATAGCTACCTGACTTGTTACTTTAGAACTTGTGAATGTTTGTTTGCTGTGGTTATTCTGTCGTTTCTTTGTATTTTTTTTTCTACTACTAAATGCAGTGCTCTCAATTTCAATGTAAAGGCTGTCTTTTCAGTTGTATTATAGTTTTGCGTACAATTTGGCAAGCTTAAGTTGTCTTTTTGATGTAACTATTTAAGCAGCTATTGCAAAGGCAGGGTAAAACAAAATGAACCTACTTTACCATAAATTTACCCTGCTTTATTGCCTCCTTCATCCCCCTATATATTGCCTAGGGTCCCAAAGTAGTCACACACTACAATGAAGGGGATTTTCTCCAACCTGGCAACTCAAACGTTGTTGTTTCTAATGGACCATATCTGCTCTTTAAAGCTATAGTAAATGATTTAGGCTATTAACCCAAATACTTACAACTTGTGGAGTCTATATAAAGGGAGTTGAATGAAAAGTGCCTATATTTCTGTAACAACCCTGCGATGGCTGATGGTTTTACTGGGATGTACTTAATTAATCCTAGAATGATGTCCTCTTATCGTTTAGGACAGGCCTGATTGTGTCTAACTAAGCAAGCTGCTTGACTAGATGTTGTCCATTCAGGTGTCTCCTATTTGACTTTCTGTGGCAGATGGGTTCTTTATAGAACATGCCAACTGATATTAGCTTCTACTTCAAGGCAAGTGTTGCCCCTGAAAAAAATCTGTGTGTGTGTGTGTGTGTGTGTGTGTGTGTGTGTGTATGCGTGCACACGTAAGGGGGGCTGAAGAAGGAAGAGAGGGAAAGAGAAACCAAGAGTCCAATGGAAAGAATGAGAAAATCTCTTAAAGAGCCGTGACGGGGCCCCGGTTGCTCTCTAAATGTATTTTAATAGGAGGGACCCTGATGTCCAGGCCAATTCATCTCCCATCTCCCTATAATGAAAGGAGTCGTGGCCGGACCGGGGCAGGTCTTGGGAAGGGGGAGGAACGGGGATGGAGGGATGGTACAAAGGCTGCATGTGGCTTTGCCTCATTATGCTGCAGTTAGGCGCAGGGCTGCATGGAGGCAGCGGGGGATAGGGTCCCCACAGATCAGCTCAGGGGCCACAATACCGGCATGAACGGCTGCAAAGGGAGACCCTGCCATGCCATTATTCCGCCGCTACTAACGAGGGTTACATACGCCTTTGATATAATCTCACTATTGAAATCCTGATAAATCCCCCCTGCGTTTACAGCCAAATCCCATTTGTAACGGGTTCGTGAAAGGCTGAGTGAGTGCGTGCGTGAGCGCCTGTGTTTGAGTGCGTGCGTGTGTGTCGTCTTCACCTGCGCCTCTCTGTTCTGGCAGGCGAGGCCAACAAGAGTCGCATGTTAAACCAGGCCGTTACACTATACACTGGCTTTAATTAAAAAAAAAATCCCCTCACGCGCACAAGACATCTCGTGAGCCGATCTGAGCTGAGACCGAATTTGAATAAAATCAATGTTTAAGTGGATATAGTCTTTTTCAAGCCTCAGATATGATCTGATAGGCAAACAATACTGGATTACAACACACTTGGGGATGAATAATAGAAGACAGAGCAAATTATGGAATTTATTAATGAGAATAAAAAGAGAGCTAAAATGACGCTTTTACCACCAGTTACACCACATTCTTTTGAATCTTTGGCTCTGCTATTATTCAGCACGTTAAGCTGTCTCAGCACTATGGGTCTATCATTGGTCCATTACATGAAATCTTATCTGTCTGGATGAATGGATCAGGGCGCTCTGGGGCTAGAGAAAAAGACGACTAATGTCATATTCTTGCATGCATGAAGTTATTTTCCTATTAGAGGTGGAGGTCACTGGGATAGCTCATCCTGTCAGTGACTGCTTTTACTCCAGCCGGTTACACAGGACACGTGCGTGGGGATCCAACCTAACAGTGTTTAAGCATAAATCTCTAAATGCGCCTATAGGGTGAAGCATCCTGAACAGATACTCCCATTCAAATGCTTTGTCCTCTAGCTCAGGGACACTGCGCATCTCTGTGCTCCCCCATGTGCCGGTGCGCAGACTCATTTAACAGCCCGAGGAACATAAACAAGCAACGGAAACTATAGCTGTACTAAATCAAGCCCCGCGTTTAGCCCACATATTGGATGCCAAGTTTCTCCGCACAGTCCAGGAATCTCTAAACAGGGTTTAGAGGTCTTTCAGAAGTCCCCCTTTTTTCCCCTCTCAAAGCTCGGATTGGTCACAGTGCGGCTCATTTGCATGCCTCGCCGTATAAACCCTCCTGCAGACACTGCAGCCCTCTTGCGCTGAGAGAGCAGCACACCTCCAGTAGAGAGAGAGAGCGGAGCGCATCCAGAGTGCGCATTGAAAGACATATGGAATATTTATTACAGGCTTTATACAAAAAAATCAAACAGCCCCAGAGAGTAGAAAAGAGCGAGGAAGGAGTAGCTTTTTGCAGGTGCGTTTTGTTCCAACTTTAAATGGGACTTAGTGCGGACAGTTTGCTGAATTTCATATCATTTTGAAGTGAGGGTGTCAAAATGGAAGGAATAGGGTGGAACGGGCTTTTGGTGCTAGTGTTCGTTTCTTTGACAAGCCTGGCTACTGTCACACAAGGAAAGACGGTGAAATATCAGACATTTGAGGAGGACGCACCAGGGACAGTGATTGGAAACTTGGCCAAGGACATCTCTTCCACTGCCTCTTCCTCGGGAGGCTCCAGGACCAATTTCAGGATGATGAAACAGTTCAACTCCTCTTTCATCCGTCTGAGGGAGAGCGACGGGCAGCTGACCATAGGGGAGAGGATAGACAGGGAGCGGATCTGCAAACACACCCTGCACTGCCTCATCGCCTTCGACGTGGTCAGCTTCTCCAAAGAGCAGTTCAAACTCATCCATGTCGAGGTGGAGGTCAAGGACATCAACGACAACTCCCCCGAGTTTCCCCGGAAAGAGTCGAGTCTGGAGATCTCCGAGAACACAGCGGTGGGCACGCGGATCCCGCTGGACTTTGCCGTGGATGACGATGTTGGGATGAACTACATCCAGAGCTACCAGATCTCTGTAAACAGTCACTTTTCGATCGACGTGCTCAGCAGGGCCGACGGGGTTAAATATGCGGAGCTGGTGCTCATGAAGGAGCTGGACCGGGAAACGCAGGCTTCTTACGCGCTGGAGCTGGTCGCTATGGACGGTGGCAACCCGTCCCGCAGCGGAACAACGCGCATCAACATCAAGGTGAAAGACTACAACGACAACAGTCCAGTGTTCGACAGAAACAGCTTCTCCGTGGACCTGCCCGAGGACGCACCGGTGGGCTCCCTCTTGCTGGACCTGAACGCGGAGGACCCAGACGAGGGGCTGAACGGTGAAGTGGTGTATGGGTTCGGTAACCAGGTGCCCACAGAAATACGACAACTCTTCAGAGTGGACAGGAAGACCGGGCGGCTCACCCTGGAGAGTCCGATTGACTTTGAAAGTAAGAACACGTACGAATTTGACGTCCAGGCCACCGACCTGGGTCCGAACCCGAGTCCGGCCATCTGCAAAATCGTAGTGCAGGTGCAGGACGTCAACGATAACGCGCCGGAGATCTCCATCACACCTATGACTTCCATCACGGCGGGGATAGCGTACATCACCGAGGCGGCGGCTAGAGAGAGTTTCGTGGCACTGGTCAGCACCTCGGACAGAGACTCCGGCGCTAACGGACAGGTGCACTGCACGCTGTACGGACACGACCACTTCAGACTGCAGCAGGCGTACGAGGACAGCTTCATGATTGTGAGTACCAGCCCGTTAGACCGGGAGAAAATCCCCGAATATAACCTCACAGTAGTAGCGGAGGATCTGGGCTCCCCTCCCTTCAGGACCATCACTCAGTACACAATAAGACTGACAGATGAGAACGACAACGCTCCGGTGTTCAGTAAACCTGTGTATGAGGTGGCCGTAGTGGAGAATAACGCACCTGGCGCGTACATAACAACAGTGGTGGCGCGGGACATGGACATGGGGTCAAACGGCAAGGTCAGCTACAAACTGGCGGACACATACTTCATGGGCTCCCCCATTTCCACCTTTGTGTCGCTGGACCCCGCCAGCGGGTCGCTTTACGCGCTCCGGAGCTTCAACTATGAGGTGATGAAACAGCTCGAGCTCCGTATCACGGCCAGTGACGGCGGCTCCCCGCCCCTGTCTGGCAGCGCTAATGTCTATGTGAGGATAGTGGACCAGAATGATAACGCACCGGTCATCATTCAGCCGGCTCTAAATAACGGCTCCGCTGAAGTCCTCCTGCCCCGGGACGCACCGAGCGGCTACGTCATCACCCGGGTGGAGGCGCGAGATGCGGATGAGGGCGTGAACTCAGAGCTGTCCTACGGGCTGGCCACCGGTGAGCCCTCCGTGTTCTCCGTTAACAAAGCCACCGGGGAGATCTACCTCAACCAGGTGCTGAGCCACGACGTGGACGAAACTCTGAGCGTGACAGTGACGGTGAGTGACAACGGGAGGCCCGCGCTCACGTCCACCGCCACCCTCCACTTCCTCATCATCGCGGGCTCCCCGCCGAGCGACAGGACAGTGTACCACTCAGGCAGCGGGGACGAGGTGCACGCGCAGTGGGACCTGTCGGTGGTGATAATCGTTGTCCTCGCGGGAAGCTGCACGCTCCTGCTGCTCGCCATCATTCTTATCGCCACCACCTGCAACAGACGCAAACGGGACAAAAGCGGAGAGGACAGCGACTCGTACGGGGAAAAGGGCACGCTGGAGAGGGGTAGGACCCACGTGGTGGACAACCCGCTCCTGCCTCTCCACGGGGCAGGAGGAGGAGCCGGCTTTGACGGACACTCCTACAGCAGCCAGCCCGGTGGGTTCACCTCGACTCAACCTGGGGGCAGCGACATGTGTTCGGCCTCAGAGGACGGCAGTGAGGTGCCTTGTGTGTATGACTCAGACAGCAACAGCAAGCTCCGAGGGAATAAACATGAGGTGAGATGCACCTTTGGGACACTGCGCTCAGTAGCTTTAGAGGGAGGGGAAGGAGGAGGCTGGCACACAACAGTGAATAATTTGCAATGTGTTTATCAAGCAGACACTAACCTCTGTTTTTCTCTCTTTCTGCTCTCCTCCTGCAGGGATATTCCACTCTGCCTGGGTACGGAAATGGCAAAGAGGCTGTGAGGCCCATCACTATCTGGAAGGGGAACTCTTACACAACCATCTCTGCCAGGGACCCAGCCTTCAGTGGCAAAGACAGTGGCAAGGGGGACAGTGACTTTAATGACAGTGACAGTGATGTCAGTGGAGACACTGGCCTGAAGAAAGATGGAGCGGTGGTTCCTCCCATGGGCGGCCAAAATGGTAAGGGCGAGACAATGCCACATTTGAATGTTTCTATAAAATGATGTCAGTTAGGTGTCACACAGCTCTAAATCTGACTCCTCTCTGTTTTGTCTCCCTCCTCCAGGTCTGTGGGCTTGCACCAGTGAATGTAAGGTCCTGGGTCATTCAGATCGCTGCTGGAGCCCCTCAGCAGTAAGAGCCAACGCAGCACCATCTCCAGCCCCAACACTCTCATCCTTCAGCAACCTATCCAAAACAGCCTCCCTGCCCAGAGACCCCCATCGCAGGGATAACTACTACCAGGCCCACATCCCCAAAACAGTGGGGCTGCAGAGTGTTTATGAGAAGGTGCTGCACAGAGAGTACGACTATGTTCTTGTCACCCCACCCAGGCCTGTGAGGGTGCAGGAGATCAGTGATATAACTCTTCCTGTTTACACCCCGACCCCAACACACTGTCCCAACAATGACATCTAAAACACACACACACACACACACAAACACCACACACACATACACCACACACACACCCAAAGCTCACTCTCAAAGAAATGTATAGTGTATTCAAAGTTTTAATTTATGATTCATTGACAATGAGAATAATGTAAAAAAAACTTTTGGAAGTTATTTGTTGCTGTGGAGAGTGTGCATATATAAGTTTAAATCTTAATATTTGTGTTTTATTGTAAAAGCAACATTTGATGTCCATTCAATCACTTTGAGAAATTTTGTTGGACATGAAGTGTATCATATGCAAGTTTTGTACATACAGAGATTTTATTTTTATAAAAGTTATAATTAAGCAAAGGTATGTAAATATGAACTGTAATTATTGATCAAGCACGCTGACTATTTAAAATGGCCCCAGAGACTGTGCAGCTTCAGGGCCCACGATATATCAAGTTGATAACAATGTATGAAATTATTTGAATGCAATAAAAAGTAGGCTAATTGTACAAATGTTTTTCACAAAATTCTGAGAGAAAATAAACTTTGAAATACTGTTCTGAGAGTGTGAGTTACGCTGTGGGTTTGTTCAGCAACATTACAAGGTGGCCAGGAGCTCTGTGAATGCCTTGCAGGAATATCAGTCACTTATAAAAGCCAACAGGCGTCGCTGTTATTGCAATAGTGAGCCTCTGTCCTTGTAGCCGACCGAGGAAGGTCAGTTAAGTTTTTTTTCTTTTGTGAATACGACTTCGCTGGTAAGATGCCAGAAGAGACGCCAAGGTTTTCTTGCAAATCACTCTGTCATCTCAAGCACATCAACAGCGAGGAAACTTCGCTTATTCTTTATTTCCTGACAGCTGAATTTATGCAGACCTGCACGTCAACACAAGAATTGAAGATATGCTCTGAATTCCATTATATAAATCATTACCACCTAAAATGTGCGCACAAAAGAGACAAAGTAAGATTATGGGTAGAAGCGCATTTACAGTCCGTCTACAACAAGACAAAGGCTTTCAAGCATGAAAGAAAATAAGTTTGATAAGAATTCAAACACAGGTGATTTTGGCAAAGAACATCAAGTCCTTGTGAGCAAATCCTTCTGCTCTCCTGTCAGGATGTTTTTTGTCTATCTGCCAAATGCGCACGCTGCGCCCCTTACGTAATCCCCCCATTATCATTCATGGGTTCAGGGCATTTTTTATAACAGCGATGCAGCGCCGGACTCGGATATAGAAGATGCTGGATAATATGATCCAAGTCTGTCCAACAAGCTGTCGTTTCTGCACGCTGTCGTGTAAATATGCGGTCTGAAAGCTGGAGAAAACATGCGACATTCCGCCAGAGTCACCTTTGACCTGCAAACCGTCTGTGGAGGCATTGAGAAAAAGAGGGAGAGAGACAGGAAGTAGAGAGATGGCGGGGGTGGGGGGGGGTTGTACGTAGGTGATTTGAGGTGACAGTCTCACGCTTCCTTCATCATTCTCTTAATTGCTGAATAGATCTTAGTCTTCTCACTGAGGTTGTCATAAAGCGTAATGATATGAAATTCTAAGGATCATAGCAGAATCAAACTCATGTAAATTACATGAGCAGCCTATATGATCTTCAAAGGGAAAAAATGATTAAGGCTTTTCTGAAAGACAGCATAACTCTTGGCTCAAATTAGTGCTGGCTCACATTGTGGTGATCCCCACCTGCAGGTTATGCTTCACCCTTTTTAGGCCTATTTAAGTCACAAAACTTGGAAAGGGCTGTGCAGCGTTTCAGCATAAAACCCGACCTGCCTTTCTGAAGGAGAAGTGCCCATCCTCTTCCTGAGAGAGAGAGAGAGAGCGAGAGAGAGAGAGAGAGAGAGAGAGAGAGAGAGAGAGTAGTTAGTGGACTGGGGTTTCCTCAGGTGTTTGGCTCCAGTCATGGCCGGGAACTCAGAGAAAGTACCGATCGCCTCGGCGGGACCGGAGGACCTGCAGCAGTTCATGCCTCCGGTGAGTTTTCATACGGGCCAGTACAGCTCAGTGTGGCTATAGGGAGGTCTGTAATATAACTAATGTAAAGGGCTGTCAGTGGCCAAAGTGTTCGGTAATTGAATTATTAATATGAGATGGTCAGATGACCAAATAACATCAAGTTCGTGACGTAGACTGTCTTTTACATCTCAATTTATCTGACAGTAGCTGCTTGTTCTAAACATGTATTTTGTTCTCTACCGCAGTTGTACTGATGTTTGCATAGTAACATTTTGTCATATATCCGGTTTGTTTGTTTTACCGTAGGCCTACTCTGCCGTGGCCGTGAAGCCCGCCACCACCGGCCGTCTCCTTAAGGCCGGGATCGCGGTGCTCATCGCAGGGGCCCTCCTACTGCTATTAGGGGCAGTAGGAGCCTTTTACTTCTGGAACAACAATGAAAAACACGTGAGAGTTAGATTGTATTATTTTTTTCCCTCTTACTTAAAATAAAAAAGTACTTTACTATTGCAACTTTCCTTTTGGCTGAAGGTAGATGAGGAGGCTTCATGTGTTTGCTATAAGACGGCAGTCCTGACTTTGTTTCAGGTTTTATCAGTGTCTTCATTGGTGCTGCAATTTACATTTCCATTAACTTTATCATGGGCTAAACTGAGGTACAGTATGCACAAGTTGTACCAGTTTGTGGGCAGGGGGAGGGTGCTGCAGTTTTCAGTCAAGAGGATATTTCAAGAAAGGGACGGATTTTTTTTTCTTCCTCTTTTACCGCAGAGAAACATAAAGTCCAGCTGTACTCACCATCCAATAATGTCTGTACAGTCCTTTAGGACTTTCAATCAAAAGTCATATCAAAAGCAGTCTGGTCTGCCAGATCATCCCTTTAGTTCTGTTGTAGTTTCACTCTACTTTCAAAACTTTTCTGAAATAAGTGATACTGCCATGGAAAAACACAGCTCTCATAAAATATGTCTCCTGATTGAAGAAATTCTTGAAACTAAGTGTTTTTAATTGGAAACAAGTAAAATAAAGATGTCAGTGGTCTTTTTTTTTAAACTTGCTTGAAAGAAAAAGAGACTCAATTCTAAAGTAAAGTAGTTTTTCCAAGGTTGACTTTTTTGCAGTGTAGGCAAACAGTAAAATGTAAATGAAACACTCCAGTCCTCCTGGTGAATGGAGGTGTTGTGTGTGTGTGGTGTGTGTGTGCTGGAGGATCCTGGCAGGGCGGACAGGGGTGGGGGTGGGGGTAGGGGGGCTCTTTGGTCCGGCTGATGCTCCAGGGGCAAGAGGTGGAAAAGATGAGGGGGAAAATGCAGCGTTCATAAAGTTTGGGGTTTTTTTCCCATTATGGAGTTAGAAAATGAGAAAAATGAAAAGGCTTTCCAGAAGGGTCATGATCACCCAGAGCTGTACAGATTGTGTTCTCCTGACCAAGTGTGAATGATTATGTCGACTGAAAGAGAAATATAGAAAGGAGAGGCTGTATGTGTGAGGTGTAGTCATAGGGTAAGACTGGAGAAGGATGTTGAGGAGGAGTGTTGAAAGAGAGAAGGCTGGGGGTGGGGAGGCTCTCAGGACTCTCATACCTTACATGCCAGTCTGAAACCCTCTGTGTGTGTGTGTTTGTAGGTCTACAATGTCCACTACAGCATGAGCATCAATGGCAAAGTGGAGGAGGGTACAATGGAGATCGACACAGCCAATAACATGGAGAGGTTCAGCACCGGCAGCGGGGCTGACGAGGCTGTGGAGGTCCATGACTTTGAGATTGTGAGTTGGATCCCAAATAATCTCAAACAACCAGGAGATTCACATAAAAACAGAAACCCAGACTCATAAACGCACCAATCAACACCCATCAAGCAACTTTGTAGGATCAGAGAAGAAGTTGATCAGATTCGCTGAAACTTTAGAGACCCTCGTGGGAATATTGGCTTATTGTAGCGACGGAGAAGTTAAGAATAAAGAACATGTTATCTCCCTCTGGGCCAATCATTGTCAAGATGCATCGTCTCTCCAATTTTCATTAAATTCGGACTGGTGGTTTTTGACCTTTAATTAAAACACTCGCATTAGACCAATCAAAGTAGTGAAGCAGCAGTTTTGGCCTTTTAGCTATTAAAATTTTGACCTTTAAGCATAGTGTCCCTGTAAGTGTATTTTTTTTAATCTAGAACATACTGACAAACTCAAGCATCATTCTGAAACATACATATCGACAGACCCGGACACCTGCAGAGTGCTGCACAGAGCCACAGAACAATTGGAGGAGTAATGAGGTCTAACTTCCAGGTCTCTTTTTGTTCCTTTTCCTTCCTGACCTCTCCAGGGGATCACAGGAATCCGGTTTTCAGGAGGAGAGAAGTGCTACATCAAGACCCAGGTGAAGGCTCGTCTGCCTGATGTGGAGGCTCTCAACAAGGACTCAATGACATTCGACCTGGTGAGTTGGTCCAGTCTTCTGTCTTATTTGCCTTAAGAGGGAATTTTTCTCTTTGCTCTACTATGCTTTCCAGTCAGTAGACCCTTTTTATTGTAGGAACTCAGCAAACTGTAACTTGGGGCTTTCCATTACTTGAACTTGTAAAGGAATCATTCAACATCTTGGGAAATATGCTCATTTGCTTTCTGCAGAGAGTCAGATTGGGAGATTGATAGGCTATCAATCTAAATATGATCATACTGGTAGCAGCTAGTCGGCATGACTTAGCAAAGTGGGACAGTAAACTGCTAACTTTGTTTTCTCCACAAAATCCACCGACCAGCCATTCAAAAACTCACAGTTTAACATGATACATTTTGTTTGTACTGAAAGATATGGCTTTGATGCACAAAGTGAAACTTCCATCAGTACTCCTATCTAACATATATTAGTGCATTAGCCTGTAAATGATCTGTTTCTTGCAGAACCTTTTGTGGATACTAAGCTCCTCTTTGTGAGTCTTGTTCACATGACCAGCTAGATGTTAACATCCAGCATGTTGAACCACTGTCCAGAATATGGCTTCCACTTTGCTGCACACATTTTTAGCCTTCATTTCTTTATAATCTTGTTTCATATTTTCAGTATTTCTTTTTCTAGCTGTGTGTTTACATTTGCTGCCAAATGTCAAGGTATCAACGGCTCTTGCATGGATTGTCAGGAAATTATTTAACACATTCATGCTCCCCAGAGGATGAATCATATGGACTTTGATGTCTCTCAGACCTTTGCTTAAATGCCACGAGCCTCTCTCTTATGAAACATCTCTGAAACATCTCAACATCTGTGAGTAGCACAAAATATAACTATTTTCATGTTAGCCATACTAAAATTCTGTGATCCCTTCATTTTTCACCGGGCGCAGTCATCAGGTCTGAATTTGAATTTGTGCAGTTTTGGACAGTTCAACCATTAATCTTCTCAAAAAGCATAGCCTAGAATGTCTATTCTGTATTTTGTATTAGAAATTATAACATTTAAACTGCAGATAAATGTTTAAATTTGAAGATGTAAATGCTGTAGGTCACTAAAAAGGTGCCTTGAGCTTTTCACTTTCTAATAATATGACAGCTAAAAAGACAATAGCCTACGTACAGGTTATAAAGGAGGACATATCTAAGGACATTTCAAGCCAGGCAACAACAACATTGTTCTCAAACTCTCTTATTACTGATCATACAGCAACAATAAATCTTTGACCAGCCCATTTATAAAGCCAGAGATTACAACTCATAAACCCTTTTTAAAGCATTCCTTATTAATACTTAAATCTTGTCCTTACTGCAGTTTAATCCATTGTTAGTTCTTCGCCAGGCTGCAGAGATAAACCACAAGTTCAAACTCCTGATATGAAGCTGCATGATTCACCTAAACCAACATTAGGAACGCACGGGTGTTTTTTATGTGTGGGTTTCCCCTCACTTACCAGCTTGGTGGACTCTGTTGAGATCAATAAACACAACAGAGGACCACACAGATATATAGACCTACCATTTACGTATACGCTCTTGTGTGTGTTTGTGTTAATATGTGTGTGTTTATGTGTGCACTGCTATCACAACACACCAACACCACAGCCTGTGATTGTTCAATTGAGGCTGTCGGATAATTAAAATCATTTAGCTCTGCAGAAGCCTCACATCCACATAAATCCACATCACCAGAACTGCCCTCAGGAACGCGCACAAACACACACGCGCTCACACACGCACACATGCATGCAGGCTCACAATTAATTATCACGCAGGGCTGCTCTTATTGCCTCTCTCTGCCTCATAAAAGATCATTTATTTCACGTTTGTGCTTTTGTGTGTGTGTTTGTGTTATTGCCTCTCTTTGCCTCATAAATGATCGTTTGGCTCATATTTGTGTGTTGTGTGTATGTGTGTGTGTGTATGTGGAGACAGAGGATATTGTTATAATGGTTGCTGCAGGCTGGTCATTTGCTATAATTTAGAGTGATGGCAAATATGGGTTAGATAAGCTCACATACACACACACACAGACGCACATACACGTATGCGTCGGCATCCAGAGAGAGCGGGTCAGATGAAGTCTTATCAGTCGAGCAGTGGAGAGGGACCCCCGCTCTTATTTGTCCCTGCAGCAAATCATTTGAGCTGGGAAAAAAAAAAAAAAAATTCCGAAAGGTCGGAGGATAACATTCTCTAAACACGGCTGTGGCTAGTGCAGTGCAGCCTTCAGGAACAAATGCCTGTGGGCAAAATCATCTCCACAGAATTCCCCTTTTACCTGCAGGCTGTGGATACAGAGTATGCATGTTTACACAGTCTCTCCTCTGAAAACCTCATTAGTTTATCTGCAGAAACCTGCAAATTTAGGCCATCCAATCTCCTCTTCCCTTCAGATCCTGATGAGTCCTGACACTGTGTATACAGCTAAATGTTAGTGCAAAAGGATTCTGTATACTAAAGCCTCAAGGGCTTCTTTTTACTACTAGATTTTATGTTGTTTTAAATGGCATTAACAGCACAGCATTAATGCAGATTAGACTCGGACAGGAGGATACAAAGACTGTGGGCTATTTAAAGGGGGAGGCTAGTAACAAGATCCATAAACAAGTGTGATATTCTGCCTTCAGCTACCAGAGATGTTTTCAGCTGTTTTGTTGTGATGTTTGTTTGTCTCACTTCTCCACCTCCCTGAAGGAGGATGAGGTGATGCCGGCCAAATTTGAGGATGATCTGATCTGGGTGGCGGCTGACACTCCCCTCTCAGACTCTGCCTTCCTAAGCAACAAGATCAAGGACTTGTGTGGAGACCTGCCCATCTTCTGGCTCCGTCCCACCTACTCAACCAGTAAGGAATCAGATCTCTCATGCTGTTACATATTAATGTAAATTCAGAGAAAACTGCAAGTACAACACTTAATTTTTCAAGGCTATGTGAGTTTTTACCACAATACAAAGAGGATCTGGGTCAAACTGTCTAAATAATTTCCATCTAACATTGCTTTTGTTTAAGCCAAAGAAAGAAAAACAGACTGGGAAGAAAAGCAGGAGTCCTTTTGAAGTTTCCCAGCTCCCGGGTGTACAATTTTTAGCATGCTGGGAGGTCAAAAGTTCCCAAAACACAATTTTATTCGACTTCATCTGAGGACTTCAAAATGCTGCCATCAGAAAAACGACTGTGCAATCAGGAGCTGAGCCACATTAGTGCCACTCCGCTCCTAAATTTGGTTTGCTGTCAAAAACTGACACTGTGATGTGTGCAGGCGGCCAGAGGAAGAGGAGGGCTGTCCCCCGCCAGCGCCGCCAGGCAGCAGGGGCTGGGGAGGAGGAAGAGGACGTGGAAGCAGAGTTCAACCCGGAGAACCCCTACCAGGTGAGTCACACCAACAAAACTCACAAGTTCTGCTTCCTATGTTGAGTTTACTGCCATGGGACGGCATCAGCGCCTGTCTGCTCAGATCTGAGGGCTACCTGGGAAGCCTTTTGCTTAGGAGGGTTTCTCACAGATGTGCGAGCAGCAGCAGATGCCAGGGTCACGGCGGAGGGGCCCGCAGTGTCACTGCAAATCTGAGCCTATATGTGGGTGTGTTTTCTCTGCATACTATGTGAGGCTGTCTGAGGCTGTCAAAAGCTTTCCTTTCAGCATTGAGGCTGTATGAATAATTCCAAAACATCCCCCTCCTCCTCTACCGTGGCCCCTTTGCCCTGCTGAGCACACACAGACTCCCATACATACACACCCCCATGCCCTCCATCCTTTCCCTTTATGTTAGTCCCCACTTTTTCCTAATCCCTCTCCCTTTCCATTCCAAGCATCCCCCACCCCCTGCTACACACTCCTGACAACCACAGACGGGGTAAACAGCAAGCACTATATTGAAGAGGAAAATATTTGACAACAAAAACCCACATCTGACAACATCCCCTCCTCCCCATCCCGCCTGTCGGAAATCCATTTTTAATTGGTCTGAAAAGAGTGTTCTCTGCTGCTAAAGACGTACAGTATCACACAACTACACTCTCTCTCTCTCTCACCACATCACTTTGCAGAGAGGTCTCGAGGGCGAGCAGGAGACCATGAACATCGACCCCATGCTGGACCACCAGGGCGTGTGCTGCACCGAGTGCCGTCGCAGCTACACCCACTGCCAGAGGATCTGCGAGCCACTCGGAGGGTACCACCCATGGCCTTACCACTACCAGGGCTGCAGGGTGGCCTGCAGAGTCATCATGCCCTGCAACTGGTGGGTGGCACGCATTTTGGGCCTGGTTTAGATAACCCCGCCCACCTGTGAGGTAGAAGAGTCCAAGAGGAAAGAATCTAGGAGGGGGTGGGGGGTGGGTTGGGATTCCTAGGGAGGGGAGATGAAGGGAAAGTTTAGGAAGCGGAGATGGAGGCGTTTTATCGTCATCCACTGTAAGTACCTGTTATCGTGAGCAGATTCGTACGAACAGCACGAGTCACACATTATAAATGCATGGTACAGAAACTAGGACAGACATGATCTGACATGGAAAGGTACACAGTGGCTGCACTCTGCACAGCTTGTCTTATTAAAAAATCATACCTGCCATCGATTTAGATCCTTCTGGACTACAGCACAACATGCTGTTGAGAGAGAGCAGAGGCTATGATACAAAACAGCAAACAGACCTGATTTCAACTGACATCTGCATTGATTTCAAATATGTTAAACAGCACCCATTTATCTATAGAAAATAAAAGTAAGCTTGTATTTAAAAGAGTTGATAATCATTCCTTCGCTTTCATTCTTTGCTTTTCGATGTAAATAAATGTATAGCGAGCAAGTATTTCAAAAGCAGTCAGTTGGCTTTAATATTAGCTGTTGTTTTTTTAAAGGTGGTGGGGGGGTGATTCTGGCTAAGGATAGTTGATTGTTTAAGTTTGGTTGTCTGTGTTTGACGTCCTGGGGTTGTTCAGAATCGCTCACCCTCCAAAACTTTTCCTGACTTTAGCATGAAACCTTTTTGATTCCTGTGTTGTTAACTCTTTCTTTTTCCTATTTCATCTTCCTGAGTAGTTCTCATTAAAACAATGTACTGTGCAAAGTCTCTCAACTTTGATCTGAGTGTGTTTTCATCCGCATTGAGGAGGCGATCTATAAGTGCAATATCACTGAATAAACTTTTTTAAATAAAATTTGAAATGTCACCTCCTCTTTTTTGTTGCTGACCCAATGACTTTATATCCTATTTGTACATAAATATTGATTCAAACTGATCATTTGGTTGACTGAGGAACACCCCACCCACCCACCCACCCACCCACCAACAACCCCTCCCTCTTGAACACACTCTTCAGTTTTGAGATGTGTCACATCTGGTAGCTTCTCCAAAGGGATGAGCAGAAAGAAGTTTCCAGAGTTCTTTAATGTTGAGAGTTGCAGCTCTAGAACTCTTTAATGAGACTAAAGACTCTGTAGCCGTCACGCTCCCAGATCTTACCCACGATGCAAAGCGCTTAGCTCCTTTTGATGTCACAGAGCCGCCTCAGGCAGGGGTAGGGGGTAAGGATGGGGGCGGTGTGTTTGTGTGTGTGTGTGTATCAGGGATAGTGTAGGAGAGTGTGTGTGTTTGTGTGTGTGTGTGTGAGTGTGTTGTGAAGCAGAGAGTTCCATCCAGAGCCACAAACGGGTGTTTGATCGTCACGAGAGATGAAACGATGTGTGATGAATTTAACACTTAACTCAGTGTGAGAGGCTTGATGATGCGGTTAGGAGGCTGATCCATATTAATGCTCTCTTGCCTCGGCAGGACGCCTCCTCACAGTTACAGCTGCCGCATGTATGTGATTGGAGAACAGGGGAGGTGCCCGCTCTCCCACATCTCCGACTGTAAATCACCACTTGACTTCAGGGTTGTGTCCTTGCCTGCTGGCCAGCTGACCCCGAGTTCTCCGTCTTGATACCAATCGAACCCTGATACGTTAACCGTACCCTCGAGCCGTCAGCCATATCTGAAGTGCCTGCACTCCTATCAGTAATGCCACATTTCATTCCTTCTAGCACATAATCACAGAGCATGGTTCCCTGTCATAATGTATTGCTGTTTTTGCTTCTGATGAATCCCTTCTGAGACATTCAAACCTGTCCAAAACAGTTTCCAGGGACAACAAACCATAAAACACGAGACAAAGTTTGTGAGCCAAACATCAAATCTTTTATTTACACTGAAGCTTGAATCACACTGAAGAAGCAACCAGTGCTAAGCCACTGGCTGACAGCTCACACAGATTCCAGACAAGTCAAGTCTGCCGAGTATTGCTGTTGACTTTTTACTGAGTGTACAGAAAAAAAAAACTGCACCAGACGAGAAATGCAATTATAGTTATCTAAACATCTCAATTAGATCTTATTTTTAACAACTTAACATTTTTATACAAGCGTCGATATTAGGACATCATAAAAGGCTTCTGAATAGAAAGGCTGTGGGCGTTTTAAGAAAAAAACCAGGAGAGGCAGAGGAGAGAAAAGAAGAATGATGCTCTTAAACCAGATCTGAATTGGAACATTTCAGGTTTGTCAGTCACATTTCAATCCATTTGTCAATGGGCCATAAAAAAAAATTAGGTAACAACCAAGTCTGTTCAACAGGTATTTAAATGAACTGATTCCATCTGGTAGCAAGTTATTGCAGAGAACAGGCCAAGAGTGGTTTGGTCGAGTCAAAGTGGAAACACTGAGGCTCATGAGAACACCAGAGCAAGAGCGCAACTGAGGGGGATTGGGAGGAGGAGGAGGAGGAGATGGATGGCCAAGAAGGCTGCAGAGTAATGAGGACCTCCGCTGGAATTCAGATGGACAAATGTAAAAAAAAAAAAAATAGATGATGTCAAATATAGAGACAGAGACGAAGGAGGAAAGTGCTCAGTACTTCTTGAACTCTACGTCATCCGGTGGGCTCATCTCCACCTTCCGTGTGCCCACATCTTTCCAGTTGGTGCTCAGGACTGTACCACCTGACTCCATCTGCACAGGGAGGTGAGACAGACGGGGGGAATTATTTCAGTGGAATGATCCCTGATTTGATTAATGCTGTAGTTATGCAACACCTTCTCCCTGCTTTAAAATGCTCGGGGCTTAGATGGGCCCACTGCAGCATCACTGAGTTCATATGTATAATGCACAAGGTGGATTTTTTCGGACCAGTAACTCATTTTAAATTTGCCTTCTTTTTTTCTTTTCGGCTCAAAATGATGATTTCCATATAAGCTACACAAAGTGCAAAAGTGATGAGTCGACAGGACTGTTACCATATAAGGGTCACGTTGAGTGTTTAAAATGACAACAACTCCTTTTTCAAGTGTACCAAACGTCATTGTGAGTTCATTTTGTTTATATACACAAACGTCTGATTCAACCCAAACAATAATCAATAAGCTCCAACTACACACTAATACACACATCCACCATAGACATAAATGCACTCTTACAGAAGCTTATTGACTTGACAGTTTGTTACAATTCATCAGTTCACACTGAATGTGTCATATTCCTTTCATTACAATTATGTGTGCAAAAGTTAATGTAGATTTATAGTTTTTTTTGATGTCCTGAATAAGTTTTTGTATACAGGCTTTTTTACAATTTTGTCTGATGAAATTAATAGAATTAGAGCAACAGCTGGTTATAAAGTGAACTACTAAAGAGGTTGTGAGGCACTTGACATAAAGGGTTGACCATAAGTATTTTAACTAGTGTTCACAGATGAGGAGTTTATTTTAAATGAAGAAGAAAAGACAAAAAATAAAGGCAGAGGTGGAAAAGGGCCACCTCTCTACTTTACTAACTGAAGCTGAAAACTGATGCGCAGACTGTGGCTTATTGACGACGATCTTATAAAATCTAGATGTATGCAGAGTAATCTAAGCTGCCTTACAAATTAACAGCTCTGATCAACGATATTGTGCTGGCAACTGTGAGGTGGGACACCTCTTGTATTTATCTCCTGTCCTGTGTTACCCAAAAACAAGTGGCCAGGTCAGGTACATGTGTTCACACTTGGCATTGCAAAGCGTGTCTGCATGTGTCCCTAGTGACCACTTTTTATTGGATCCCTGCTCTATATGCAAATAAACACATCTTTCTGTTTGCAAAGACCAAATATGTTGTTTTTAAGTGATGGACCAACAGCAGAAGCTAACATCAAGGGACAAATGGACATATTTCTCACAAAAAGAAATAAATAAATTGATGCCTTTGTAAAGTTGTGTGATTTTCTAAGGGAGTCTGGGGGACAACAAAGAAGTAGTACATATTTTCCACTGTTTACTCTTGTCCTTTTTCATAAATTTAGCTTAAATGGTGAAATCAACTGAAACAGTGTGTTCAAACAGCTGCTAAACGTTGGCAGGTTTTAGACATGTTAGCTTTTCCACTACTTTGCTGTGCAGGCTTGGCTTGGTTTTACTCGGCACATCAGCCCAGCAGAGTAGGGATTTGCATTTCCATTAAAACGAGGCTGCTAGAATGAAAGTGTCTTAAACTAATGAAGCGCCTGCCTTGAGTTTATTGTTTGCTCTTGTTTTTGCTGAGTTTTTCCATCACACAGCACAGTAGGTAAAAGATGTTGTTTACCTTATCAAGGTGAGCAGTTTGCAGAGGAGCAGTAAGAGCGTGTTGTCTGCTACTCTACAACTAACATCTAAATGTAGCTGTTTCTGTGTGTGACGTTTCCTCTCTATAGTACTAGTGAGCTTTTTGTTTTTTTAATTGAAGAACAGCAGTGTACAATCCCCCTTTATGTGACAAATAAATAAACAAATAAATAAATAAATTTCCTAGAATTTCTCCACATAAAGGGTTCTTCAAGGGCGCACTGCGGCACAACTCAAGCTCTATTATTCTTGTTGTGCAGTTTGTGTTCAAATCATAAAAAGAAAAATCCCTTTGAATAAGATTTTAAGTAATACATTTTTGTTGTTACGACAGATGAATAAGTACTTTGCTCGTTGGCTAAACAAACAACAAGCCTAGTTATAGCAGGCTGGTTGCTCAGGAACATCAGTGCACAGTCAGCAAGAATAGCTCGTTTCTCTCTGTCAGGCTAATTTCTGTGTAGTGTTGTTTGGACCCTGAGACAACATCGTTTTGCTGTAGATTTGTGAATCTCTATAGCAAGAGCTTGACTTATTGATCCATTGTTGAAATGTCCACTATTAAAATGATAAATACACCAAAGTGGAGAAAATCATGAGTTTCCTTTAAGAGGAGAGAAGATGCACCCGATGAACAGGCTGTTAAGATAAAACTCATATCAATAACTCTGGATTAAATCTCACTATTCCCTTATGAGCAAAATACTAAGTGATATCAAGTAAAAAAACTCCTGTCTTGAAGTGTAGTACTTACAAAGGACTTGTTCATGGCCCGTTTGACCTCGTCTGAGCCGTCGCAGTAGATCTGCTGAAAGAGTTTGTTAAGTGCTGCGTCTCCCTCCAGCTTCTCGTTCTTCTCCTCCTCACTGATGTCCGACACCATCTTGTCCCATTTGCAGGCGTAGTGGGACGATGAAGGGTACTGATCTGATGGAGGAGGGACACAGTATAAAAAGGGTTCATTTGGTTTCAGTAAAAGACCAAGTTACACTGATTCTTTAGACGTTTGGCGAGACAGAGAGCAGAGCCCTGCAGCTTTAACAAATAACTTACTGTGTTTGTAACCCATTGCAGCAAAAACAGCAAATATTTTTTTTACTGGCAATCAAAACTTTAACTAAATACAGCTCAACACGATGACCTTTATCATCTAATCACACCAAGATTTGCTCATTTTCCAACTGAATCATCCAACTCTGAATGATGCTGAAGGATCACATTGTGATTTGATTTCTATATTTCTTGGATGAAATACGCCCACTTTAATCCCAAAAAGAGATAGAGAGCGGGAAATGTAATTCAGACGAAGATTTACATAAATACAGTTTCAGACGCACAGTAGACATATTCAGGTCGACTGTGGACACACTGGAAAGTGATCCCATAAAACCAGATGTCAAATAATGTGTTTCAATGTATCGGGGGGGTCCAAATTATGAGCATATGCTCACGAACAGGGCGTCCTGAAGGCTGAGCTGTTTGCCTGGAAAGGACGGTTTTGGCTGCCCACCTAACTTTTACTCCCCCCTTCTACACAGACACACACTTACATAAGTAATTAATCCAGTCAGTAATAGGAATGTGTGGGCTAAAATACTGAGTCACATTCGGCTGTCATACCTTTCCCTCTCCCTGCCTACTTTCACCGTCACTCTAATGAAAGACTAGCAGGGCTTGACTGCCCACACTCATTTTTAGTACAGAACAGACAAACACAGGAGTTTATATTGATCTTTATGGAGAGAGAGAGAGATAAGAAGAGGCTGAGGAAGAAAGGGAGAGATGGAGGGATGAGAGCAGAGACAGGAGGATGGTTAGAGGGGAAAGAGTGTAAATGCAGAAGCTGTGGACTAACTGGGGTTGAAGTGTTTGATGTTGGACTCCTGTCCTTCTCCCTCTAGCTTCTCCCATCTGATGGCATCTGTCTTCTTCATCTTGAACTCCACCTGACAGAAGAGAGAGAGAAAGGAAATAAGAACAGGGGTAGAAGAAGAGGGAACACTGGAGATAATGTTTCGCAAAATGATCTTCTTTGGTGCGCAGGACCAAAATAACGCTTCCTTTACAATGACATCTTACAAGTACGGACCGTCCGATTATTATTGAGGCCAGAGAGACTGTCTGTTCTGAGCTGCCATCAACTCACTCTACCAGTGCGTATGTGTGTGTGAGTGTGTGTGTGTGTGTGTGAGTGAGCGTCTAAAAGAGAGAGAGAGAGAGACATCAGGGATATGCGGGGGCACAGCTCAATCTCGAACCTCACTGACAGACATACTGCACTAACGAGATGCCTGTCAGCCAGAGGGCCAGTGTGAGAGATGGAGCGAGCGGGCGGGAGGGAGGGAGGGAGGGAAGGGTGGGGGGGGGGGTCCTAATTCCACACAGCAGCATCTGATCCAAATCATTACACCAGGAGAACATGGGAGAGAAGGAAAACAATAAGGGGGAGAGAGGACATGGACACACGCTTTTAACACTGAGCTGCATTGACAGGGCACATACCAGCGAGACACGCGAGCTGCGGCACTAACCCAAACCACGTACACACACACACACACACCCTACTACCCATTAACCGTGCATGTGTTTGATATGTGAGTATGTGAAAGACAGCGCTGGTTATGTCGGTGCAATTAAGGAACATTTCTGCTCTGCTGGGCGATGTGATGATTCATTTATGAGGGTGCCAGAGGAGGAGAGGGAACCAAGAGGTAGACAAGGTTAGAGCTGAGGAGGCACAGCGGCTGACTTGCACTGAGTGAGGCGTGAGTGAGGGGAGCAGATTGAGGGAAATAAGACAGTACTGCTGCTCCCCTCTCAGCCAAGGTGATGAGTTAGTGCGAGTAGGAACACACTGATAGATCACTTAGGTATGTGTCAGCGCTTTCGGGCCCACAGAGGGCCTCGTGCACGGCGAGGCATCTGTACAGTGTCCGAAGTTAACTTTTAAGTTCACCTGCGAAGGGTTCAGAAACTAAAAAAAAAAAGAAAAGAGAGAAAAAAAACAATGAGGATGTCTGCTGAGAATACAGGTAACGGCCCAAAAAAAGAAAATTTGTCCTTTCAAACAATACCAATTAGTAACTTTTTGAAAATATACACGTTTAACTGAATTCTGTGGGTTGAAATTCGACTCCCCCACAGTTTTCAGACATCACAACTGGGGGCTATATGAGCCGTTTTCTGTTTCTATCTGGGAACAACAATTCACACCCACTTAACACGGCGATTGACCTGTGTGAAAAGTTCAACACTCAACACAACGAGTGCATTACAGGATAAACTGCCTGAAAATAGGAGTTATTGTATGCTCTTTATGTCAGCCGCATTTTCACCCAGCCTCTAAATTTGGCCATTTAAAGCTGTTCTCCACGCGGCAAAAGCTATTTGATGGGGTCAGACAACATGTACAAACCAGTGTGTTTGAGCATGACCCAGCCCTCACAGAGAGGACATCGTACATATAGGGAGTACGTGAAAAAAAGTACTGTGAAGAGCTGCAACAATTAGTTTAATTATTTAAGATTCAACGTTCAAGACTCATTTAATTATCATTTTACAGCACAGGGTTGTACAACGAAATGCAGTTATTATATCCCTTATGCTACTGCTAAAAACAGAAAATTATGTGAATGTATTAATAATTGATACGTTAAAGTGAATAAAACTTTTTTTTTACAAATCAGTGCATCGGATGAGTTGAGAAATCTCACGACTGGAGGATAAAAACAGTCCTTTGCGCTGGTGGTTTGACAGATCACAGCCAGCTCAGATACTGACTGTGGTCAGAGCTGTTGTGTCTGTCCAAAACTAAGCGTGGACTTCTGATTAGTTTGTTGTCCATGGCAATGGTGGCTGAGGCTCATGGGTAATAAAGGTTTTAAATCAACTTCCATGGAAGACCGATGGAAGAATGAAAAAAATGAAAAGGGTATTGTATTATTAAAATGATTCAGGATACATCAGTTTTTCTGTGTCGATTTACTCAACAGCTTTCATCAGTTGTGACCATTATTAAACTGATTTCAGTCCATTTTTGAGACAGCTGTTCTTGGTATATTAAATCATTTTTGGTTTTTTGACAGATGTACCTGCTATCTAGGCTTTGAGCTCTGTCAGGGGTCTCTTTCTGCTTTGAAGACTTCAGAACACATCAAAATGTAAATTCCCAGACCAACTCCAATGGCTAACAAACACTGCTAATGGTTGTTCGAGCTAATATGGTCTTTGTAGCAGTGCTTGTAATTCTGATTAAGTACCATTAGATTTCTTTAGATCTTATCTCTTTTTTATTAGTGGTTTAGGTTTCTTGTTAACCCTTGTGAATGAACAATTGGATTTTCGGATATTAACTCAAATATAAATCTCAGTCTCGTTACTGAGCCAGTAGATTTTAAGTTTTCAGTTTTAACAAGGCAGAAACTCAGCAGGCTGTTTGACTGCTATGTTTTTGATTGATTGGCTAAAGATCATAGAAAGTATGAGATAAAGTCTGAGAAAAGGAAAAAAAGACTGAGGCCCAATTAAATGATGTGTTATCATTTTAAAATCACCAATCACAGTCTGCAGGTGCCATAAACTGCTTCTGTAGTCAGAAATGCAGCAGCAGAGCTCAAACCACCCCTCTGTGTGTGTCAAAGTGTGTGTGCTTCTGTGCGTGTTCCTGGGCTATACAACATTAATCTGCTGCCACATCTGTGTTTCCTGGCTTTTAAGGGATATGGCAGGCCAGGCGCCATGTGTGTGTCTCTCAGTGTGCGTTTCTGTGTGTGTGACAGGCGAAGCAATGGTTCGTAAAGGGATGTGACAGCAGAGCCACATACAGGGGCCACCATCCACAGGACCCCAGGGGCTGGACTATACAATACTGCACTACACACATTCACATAGACACATCTGGACACGCACACATGCTATTTACAGAGGGGGCACTGGGGTCCTGTGTCTCGTGTCACATGTGTTTGTAACCACTGCACCCCCTCCTTCTTTCTGCAACAACTCCACACCCAGCATCTTCTCCCCTCTTTCTCCAGATCCCAGCGGATTTCAAAACAAACTCGGCTAGAAAGACGCATAAATGAAATAAATATAAACATTCTAAGACGTTGACAGGCATGAAAATTAAAGAGCGGAGACGCCACTTTAGCTTTTTTCCAAAAGAGATGAGTTTAGAACTGAATGAACAAGCGAGCGTGGCTTCGAAATTGCATTGAGTGTGTTTGCATGCACTCGTGTTGACTGTGTGTGCGTCAGCCGTCTGTTCTGATCAAACACACTGGTGTGTAATTGGCTTCCCGTTGTCGTGGTGACCCCTGCGGTTGGAATGTCTGTCGTGGTGGAGGACAGGAGGAGGTCGCATTGACGATAATGTGCTACAGACAACACACACACACACATACACATACACACTGCAAATACTTTGTGTAAATGGCACAAGTGTGTTGAAAGATTACTGTTTAGCCTCTGTATTTGTATGTGAGTGTGTGTATGTGTGTGTCTGTGTGTGCGCCTGCACACTTGCGCCCGGCTTAGCCTCCCCCTGCTAAGTTGTCTTTAAAGACAGCGAGGAGATGAAGCGTAAACATAGTGGAGCGAAGAGTGCAGGGCAGCCTATTACAGAGACAGACAGACCGACATTGGTTGGGAATCAACAGCTCCGAGGGCAATGCATTTTTTTAAACGCTCATTAGGGATGCATGCCAATCTGGGGGAAACTTGATTTGCCGATGCTGCTGTTCATTTGAATGTTTTTCCCCCCAGTGGCTACATGGCTTGAGAAAAATGAAATGGTTCCAAAATATTTAAATGAGACTTGATTTGAGAAAGCTGCTCAGTTTGCCGGGCTGTCTCACGTTGTCGTGCACGTGCAAACACATTCAACCTGTCCAGGTTTAGAAGAGTTAGGTGCCTCTATGCCGTCCTGACCTGGAGTTACCGATGAAGTCTGCTGAGATTGGTGGGTTGTATATAATTGTATGTGTGCGTGTGTATGTATGTGTGTGTGTGTGTGTGTGTGTGTGTGTGTGTGCAGGGGCCATGTGTACCGGAGGAGCCCAGTGGACCAGGAAACAGTCGGTGCTTTGTGGGAGAGGAGGAGGGCTTTTAAACTCTCTCTCGTTATCCTAGAGGTAGGTGTGTGTGCGTGTGTGTGTGTGTGTGTGTATGTGTGAGTGTGACACAGAGAGAAAGACAGACAGTGTGTGTATATGTGTTTGTGTGTTTGTAAGGAGCCAAGGGGAGATTGACAAAACAAAGATGAAGAAGGTAAATGAGTAAGAAATGAGTAAAAATAAAGACTGTACAGACAGAGTGAGAGTCTAAAACTATCTTCAGCTGTGGTCTCTCAAAGACTGAGCCCTTGTTTAAGCTGCAACCCACGTGCACCTCTGGTATGCAGTGTCTGCTGTTGCCATGGAAAAGTGAGAAAGTGAGTGCTTTTTTGAGAAGCGGCACTTTCTGTGCAGGTCAGCCTCTACTCGGCACCATGTAGCCGGTGGACATACTGCACACAATATAGATGTCAGGTTATATAATGCCCCTAATCAACTTTCTCTAAACCGTTTTGCTACTTTGACACCGTACAGCGTATAATTCCAGCACCTGTGATCACTGCCCTTTTATTCCCTCTGTGAACTTGTTGTGAATTAAACTTAAATTTAAAATAAATATCATTGCTTTCAGAAGCTTTCCTGGGAGATTTGGGGAAAGAAACTGAACAGAAAAATAAGAAAAAAACTGTTTACCCCAACATTCAATGGTAGCTAACAATGCAGCTGACTAGTTATGCATGGGGAACTTTTGTGATTGTGAAAGTAAGTAGTTAAACAAAGCTGTTTATGGAAGGATGCTGCAGGAATGAGTACTAAAACTCCAGGTTGGCATTGTTCGGTCATGATTTACATTTTCTGAACAGGGTTTTTATTTAGTTCCACAGATAATGTCTGATAAAGAGACTTTATTTTTTTATTCTGTGATGTAAAATCCATCAGTAAATACACTGTTCATTATTTTTTGTGTTTTAACGTGTCTTCAAAAAGATGCTTACTAACAAGAGGCTAATGAGACTACACATGCTGTCACGGACGTTAAAGATCATCATGCTAAGCAAGGTAACTAATCTACTTGCTAGTCCAGTTTATAGTCTCATTATGTTTATACTCATGCTACAAACTATTCTAATTAAAAAATTTGATCTTTTGAATTATCAAGTTAAAACGTGTGCAGTGTAGTTGAGTAGGAAGTTCATTTGTCATCACATATTTAGTTTGTTGACAGTCTAACATTAGCTTTTTAATACTGGCTATTATATTTAAGCCCAATAAATCATAATAGTGGTGTTAATTTGTAAAGATTATCCTGCTGAACAGAACATGTAAGTATTCTAAAAATCCCCCTTTTTTCCCCAGGGAACCAGTGTGATGCTAAAATGCCATCCCTGTCATCCCAGCAGCAATCTCTAAGAAACCACTACATATGCTTTCTAAAATGCTTCTGAAGTCCAAACTTTCTGGAGAGATAATCCACAATCAGCAGAATAATGTGGTGTAGGGATGCACTAGAAGGATATGCAAGATCCCAAGGAAGAAAGGAGAGCTTTATGTTGGACTGTATTGATGAGACTGTTTAAATCAATGCCCTAAAAACAAATTCCTCCTCCTTAACAATTAAAGAAACAATCAAACCAACTCAAACAAAAACCTGCCTCTTGATCCTCAGGCTGAAACTTGACAGTGGTCTAAAGCCTGAATCAGCACACACTCAGCCAGTACACTCATTAGCCCACATCCTCTCAAATACACACTAATTAGTCTAAAGTAAAAAGTGCCCTTCCTCCTCATTAGGCCCATAATCACCTTAAACAGTGCAGAGGAACTCAGCAAGTTCTAATGAATGCTTGTGTGCTGTGTGTGTGTAGGAGTGAGGATTTGTGCATATGCGTGAATCTCCTGTTAGCTGCTCAGATGAACAACGCTAACGTCTCCACAGGAGCTGCACTGTATACAGTCAGAGTGGATTTCTACAACAGCCACAGTGAGCTTTAACAGTATTAAGGAATTACAGGTAGTGACAGCCTTCTTTACACTGCTTTAAACTATTGAAGAGATTATGATGTTTATTGGTTACCACGGTAATGATAAGTCACAATGTCAGTAAGCCGCTTAAATTGGCACTGGCACGTTTTTTTTCTTCGCCTTTTTAACCTTATCTGAATTCACTTACTTTTTGAAACAAACACACAAAAATAATCACTGATCAGTTATTAAAACAATCAGTGGCTGAACACTGAATGTGAGTGTGCTTTGATACTTTTATATCTTGGTAAAACTGCAGCTCAGAGGTGGGAAGCATTGCTAGAGCAGTGCCTGCCTCTCTGCAGTGTGAGACATTACTACATCATATTTCCTTTATAGCGACATAAAAGATGCTCCCTGACATGTTTAATAGTTCTTTATTGTTGAGCGCAAGGCTACATGGAGTGTTTCTACTGATTCTGAGTGAAAGCCAATGACTTTTCATTGACTTTCAAAAACTTACTTGGAATGTTTCCATGACCTAAAAAAGATCTTCCTTGTTTGTTTATGTTTTTCCAGCTCAGAAAAGTTGTAAAGCGGTAAACAGTTTTATTTTCCGATACAGCTGGGCTTGCTGTGGAGAAAAACATCCGAAAACCCCTTACCACCATCTAACATTACTGAATGTGAGAAACAGGTTATTGAGTATAATCTGTAAAATACCCTTAATGTTAAATACCTTTTTATTTCATGGCTCAGCATAGAACATATCATATTTTCTAAATCTTCCTTGACCTGCACGCTCCTCAGAAAACTCACAGATTGCAAGAAATAGCATCTTGGCAGCTACATCATCTGTTTATTGTGACATTTTTCACTCAAGATATTGAGTGTTGTGGTCACTGTTTCTCACAAAAGGGCAAACAAAAGCATATTTTGTCCCATGCGCTCTAACATAAGAGAATGCACAATCCTTTGATGTCCCCTTTAGTGTGCAATGGACCATTTAACACAACTGGTGTTGAAAGCATTCATTTCTGACACACAGTCTGTTTCTAATTCACGAGCATGTCAACTGTCACAGTTAGTCTGTTAAAGTTGCCAAAAACATGTCAAAGCATCATAAATGTATGCCAGAATGTAAAATATGTGTAGATGTAGAGGAGTCGCCGTCAATATAAGAGTTTCAAAAGCACACCAACAGCACAAGCTGAGCTTAAAGTAACTTTGATACCTTGGTGGTGAGGATCTTGAAGTTGCTCTGTTGAGGGATGATGGGGTGCAGGAGGTAGAGGTGGAGGTTGAAGTTTTCCCCTGATGCTAAGTGCATTGTGGCGGAGAGCTAAAGAGACCACAGACACCAGATGTTAGGCATTACTCCTCTTTGGCTGCCATTAAGATTGACAGCAGGCAGCTGAGAAAATATATAAATTCATTAGATTAAGAAATTTTTGTATAGATAAAAGTTTAACAAGTCCTGTGCTGAAATTGTCGCATAATTAATTTTCATTGAATTGCAGTCTGCAGAAAACACACTAAATTAAAAGGAAGATGGGGAGAGAGGGGTGAAGGTGTCAGCTTGTCAATGAGAATAATCATCTGACGTGGCTGGCGTGACGGCCAGGAGTATCCTCACCCTGTCCCCTTTAGCCACTGAGTGACCGGCTCCTAACAGCCTGTCACTCACTCACTGGGTGGCATGTTGGTTAAGAGGGACATGGCCTTGGCTCTGGCGCAAGTCCTTACACTCTCTGCACGCTTTTCACTTGGCAAATGCTGTCCTCGTAGAGAAAAGCAATAAAAACTGCCTACATAATTAATAACTCACCTGTGCTTCACTGCAACTTGTAATTGCTTGCAATTCGCCATCTATGACTTCACTTGAAGTTGACTTCTTTTGGTTTGGACCAAATACATGTTGGAAGTAGTTCATCGGGGATAAAAGCTTAGAAAGTTAGCTAAAGTAGCTTTTGGGCATTTTGGCAAAACTACCAAAGCCTTAATATTCATTTCCAGTCAAATTCCTGCGCTTTCCGTAGGTCTACAGCTGCTGCACACTTAGTCATTACGGAAAATAACTGTAACCACTGCCTTTCATCATTAATTTCTTTTGTATATACTGACCTAGTAAAAAATATATGAACTTATCTGTACTTCACACCACTGAGGGAGCTTAACAACTTAACGACTGTGTGATTCGAAGTGAGTGAACTATTTCTTTTGAAATGGGGTAAACTCAGTTTGTTATTCTATTAAGAAAGACAAAGCTGTTCCCTGGGGTGCCCTGCAGTTACCCCTCTGAGAGAATGAAAGAGAAGTGGAAAAAGACAAAGGAAAAAAAAAGAAAAAGAGATAGAAAGAGGATTGTCCCTCGAGGGCTCTGCGGCTGATCCTAGATCAGTTATGCCTTCTATCTACAGACAATTAGGAGGTTGGAGAAGCTGGGGAGGGTAAATTGCTCTTAGATCTGTACTTTGGGAGCAATGTTAACAAGGCACCACTGGAGGCATAGTTGGGTCCATGGGGAGTGTGTGTTTGTGAGTGTGTGTGTGTGTGTGTGTGTGTGTGTGTGTGTGTGTATGTGTATGAGACCCATCTAATAGGGATCCATGAGGCTTTACACACACACACACA
>JAQMCX010000008.1:5562543-5589396 GCA_029814765.1 Acanthurus leucopareius
CACACACACACACACACACACACACACACACACACACACACACACACACACACACACACACACACACACAAAACTCTGTTTTCTTCAATACTGCATTTAAATGTGTGTTCATACCTCTCTTTCCATGAAGTTGACACACACGCCATCCTTTGGTACATTTTTTGCCATGACTGTGACAATGACTTGAGATTCTGTTTGGTACCAGTCATGTCTGAAAAGAAACACACAAAACTGATCACTAAGACCAAAGACTTTCTATTTTCACATATAACATGATGACCATAATATATATATATAAAAGTATTAAAAATTGTTTTTTAATATCTATTTATATATTAAATATATAAATATATATATTAAAAACCAATGAACTTCAAAAAATTCTAATCTGTTGTTAATTGAAGGTATTGTCTTTATTTATCGTATTCATCTAGACATACTGAATGGTGCTGTTTTATGCATTAAGGTTTGTTATTCATTATATTGGTAGGATAAACAAATAAGTTTAAAAAATTCAGTCAAAATTTGAAAAAGATGCCAAGATAAGATGTAACATTTTTGCACTCACTTCACAGGCAGAACTGTTGGTGTCTGCTGGGTCATTCAGCCCCGAGACGGGACGACAAATAGACAAGAGGATGTGAGGGATGAACAAAGAGGATAGACATGAGAGAAAAACATAACAACAAAAGAAGCTTAGTAAGGCTTCCTTTCTTTGAGGCAAGAACATATACATGGCTGATGTGATGCTGAGAGTAACAATGCTCTCTGGTGGTCATGCAGAGAAACTCACCCTGTTGCCGCTGCCGATTTGTGTGTGCTCTGGAACGACAGAAGACAAGACTTTGTGTAGAAGGAAACATTGAACACCCCCCTTAAGCTGACTTGACTTGATTGCTAAAATATGTTGATGAAGCTTACAAGAATACAGCTTTTAAGCAAATGCACACTTGTCCACAGATAGCAAGTGGATATGCCCCCACAGTGAGACACACACACAAACACACTTATCTTTCCATCTTTGTGAGGACTCTCACAGACAACATGCTATTAACTCTAACCTTCACCATCACAACCGACTGTCTGACCTTAACCTCAACCTAATCATAACATCATTCTAACCATAACCCTAAAACCAAATGAACCTCTTGAAGTTGTGAGGACAGGCAGAAGTGTCCCCACAATGCAGCAATGTCCTTTCACTGCAGGTTTAAAGCCAAAATTGGTCACCAGCAAAATTGCAATGGAGGTAAATAAACACACACACCCTTCTTCACCTGTGTATGTGGGGAACGTAACTGACAACATAAAAAAAAAAAAGAAAAACTCCCACACAAACAAAACAAATACACACTCCCACCCTTGACACCAGTTTGTTTACTGGTCCATCCACACCCATTAAAAGCCCTGTGAGGCCAAGCAAGGCTGATCACCATTTACCAGCATGCTATATCATTTATTATTTACTGACTTCATTACAGAGAGAGAGAGAGCATAGAGAGGGAAGAGAGATGATAGGAGGAGTGTTAACGTTGTCTTAATGAGGTCGTGTTTGAAATTGTGAGGAGAGAGGGGCTGTTTGGGGAAAAAGAGTGTGTATGTGTGTTTGTGTGTGTGTGTCTTTGTTTTTTTTTCTTTTTTTTAAACAAGCAGGGTGCCACATGTGATGGAATAATCAGGTGTCGAGTGTGTTGGTTGGTGGTAAACATACTGTCACCAGAAGACACAACGACTGCTCCTGGTGTGAGCGTGAGCGAGCGCGAGTAGAGTCCTTTCAAGTTTCAAAACACCCCGGTGTGCATTTATGTGTGGTGTGTGTTTGTGTATGTGTGCATGCTGTCTACGAGTAAGGCTATGAACGGGCTGGGTCTCATCGGGGGCTTTCAAACATCAGTAACGTTAACTCTGATGAATCATCCCGCTCCTGGGAGTACGTGTGCATGGGGGTGTGAAGCGTGTTTGTCAAAACTCATGCTCTTGTTTACTTGAGATGATCCAGAGGGCCCAGGCATCACCAGAAAACAGGAACACACCACCCAGACATGGCATGCATCTTTTATTGGACTAAGCAGCTCTGCCTGCACACTCTACCATTGCAAACACATACTGTAGATTCATGGATGTGTGCAAGCTCATTTGTTTGATCAGATGGGCCGATCAGCTCCCGGACCGTGCCATTTAGCTCAGTGTTTGATAGCAGGGGGCAAATAGTGTATAGAAGCTAGAGTGTAATTGGTAATGGATTTTGAAGTCTTGAAACTTATTCAATCAAAATCTGCCATAGGCAAATTGTGTGCTAATATTTGATACTTTTCAACATTTTGTAATAAACAAAAAAGATTAAACAATTTAAAAAAGGATTGTCTGATATACTGATAAACCCAGCACAAAAGACTGATACCAGCTCTAAATACCAGTCTAACCCTCATATAAATACAATCATAAAATGAGTTTAAATTCAGGTTCTTACCTCCCATCATTTCCTCACACCGTTTTATCCAGATCTCAAATGATTTGTCAGAAACTGCAGGAATCACAAAAAGAATACAAATTTAATGTCTTACTTTTCAAAAATGTAATATATGCTAATAGAAAAGACTTAGTTAGAGACTTTGAGGAAAAAATTTAAGGGCATCAGTGAGGTGTTAATGTAGTCTAGACTAAGTGCTAAAGAGGACCAAACGCATTAATTTAATAGGTTTGTTTCCAAAGTGGGAGTTTCTTGGAATTCATTTATATCTGACACAAAGCAGGGGAACACTTTCTCATCTACATTTGGCTAACTCTAAAAGTAGATTCATAGCTATTTTGACAAAGATAGAACTAATGGTTTGTGGACCACAAGCCTATTTTTACATTCATTTCCAATACTGCACTGATTTATTTCCGACTCCTTCGGCCACTTCCAGTTGCCAACAGAGCCTGAAAGGGTCACTGCTTCTAAAAGAACCAAAACCTGCTACAGCAAAAACTGCTTTAGCATTTCCTCGTTCACCTTCTACTGGCTATTTCCAGCTATATTTTCAATTGCAAAGCTGCTTTGATTTACACAAAAACACTGCAAGTTTCTGGGTCACTGAAAAATGGAAAATTAAGTCTATACAAATTAAAATAAAGTCAGTTATCATGTGTTGATATACAAGTTTGAGGCAACCCTCAGTTTTACAAACAGTCAGAGACACTGGAGCTCTACAGTAGAGAAATAAAGATATTGAGGTCACAACTGGTGCTTATGGTCAAAATAGTGAAAACAGTGTGTTTGCTGACAATGGCTACAGTTGTCAACAAGGTGGATAGACACCGGCTTTACTAGCTTTTGTGCTAACATTTGTAGTTTCTGGTTAAAAATCTATTATTAGACCCCCTAAGACAAACACAACTTGGGCCAAAATGCACAATTCTCTCCTTTGTGACACAATTATCATGTGGACACAAGTGCTTCACAAAACACAAAAAGGGCCATCAACTTATTGACCTCTGCTTAAGGGTTTGATGTGATAAAAAGAGGAAAGAAAAAAGTCTACCTTTCATAATAATTTCAATATGAACATACTGGAGGATATTAGCATCTTGTCATTCGTTATTACATTTTACATAAATTGAGCATCCGTTTTATGTACAATATATGAATAATTTTTTTCACAAATTGAAATTTCATCCTGTAATTTAACATAACTCCAAATCTTACAACTCTGCAAAATTATGTCACCAGTAGTTTTTTGCTGTATTTAAAGTAAGCAGAGGAATGTTTCATTGTTTATGAGCGTTGATTGGCACATTTAAGCAAAACCCAAGCCGGGTTTAATTTGTTCAACCTTGGCTTGGAAGTGTAGAGTTAAGTCAATGTACAGAGCTTTAGCAATCAGATTTTTAAGTCCATCGCTTTTCTTAACATAAAAATTAATCTGCAGCCAGTTTGAGGATCAGTGGATGAAATTAACTAAAATCAAACAAAACCACTATCAAATAAAAATGCCAAACATTCTTAACATCAGTGTCTCTGCGATAAGAGGATTTGCTGCCTCACGTGACTGTAAACTGAACATCTTTGAGATCTTGACTGTTGGTCAGATAAAACAAAGAATGTTGAGATGCAAATCTGGGTCTTTTAGAGGACGTTCATATTTTACCATTCTCACTTTTCCAATTATTAAATCTTTTTTTTTTTTTAAAAATAGTAAGCAGATTATTCAATAATAAAAAATAACCCTAGTTGTAGCCCTAAAAAATACAGTAGATTAATTAAAACTTAGGGTTTGTCAACAGTCATGGCTTATTTAAATATTGCTATAACAACAACAATATTGTTGACCAGAACTGTGTTTGAGGTGTCCTGTAATAAAAGAGGCCATGTTTTCAGCACCAGTATTGTATTGTATTTAAGTTTACATCAGCTGCTAATAATTTTTATAAAACAGGCTAAAGGCTTTTATATTCATTCCCATACTTATTAAATATACTTCCTTTAACTGACAGTGCACTCTTTGTTTGAATTTCACTTTTTTATGCAAAAATTACAATTTTTCTTTTATCTTTCAAAAATTGTTCTTTTCTTCTTCTCGTGTGTGTCTCTTAAAACGTCATTGAACACAGCACCACAAAGTGCTTCTGTGTAGGAAATTTGCTAATGTACTATAAAAATAAAGTCCCTTCACCTAGTTTATCTCCTAAGCTAAGGGACACAATTCAAGCACTTGGTATTCAAAAAGCAAAGTGAAGCAGACAGTGCACTGCTGTGAACAGTGGTTGGAAGAGAAAGAGATGATGGAAAGTTTGTACTGGAGGAAAAATTGGCTTTACTCACCATCAAGTTGGTGTCCCTGAGTGAAAGCTGCATGTGCTGACTGGTAGTAGTTAAGGTGGTATTCTGCTATTCTGAAGTTAGAAGAACAAAAAATGCCATATAATCTGGATAATCATGGAGAACTAAAAGTGACCACTCTGAATATACAAAGTCTGTATCATACACTTGGTTAAGACATTTTAATGACTGAAGTGTTCTCATACATTTACTCCAAGACTGGCTGATGAAAAAAGTTTTACTGTTTGTACAAAACTGCAGAATTGAAATGAAATACATTAGTAAGTATGGCAAAAAAATTCAGCAGAAATAATGTGAGCTTCTATCATAGCTCATGTTTGCAAGTAAACTTTGTAAGAATTTCCCTCATTTATTTGATCTCATTACAGTACACACCCTGTTCGCATGAAAGCAAGGGGGAGGCCGGGCTGTAGATGCTGCGCTTTTTTGGCATCTTCAACAGCACCTGGGGAGAAAAGAAAACACTTAATTTATAATACTGTATCGCTTGGAAAACGAGAGTCATGTCAGCCAGATTCTCACCAATCATTGCTCAATTGTACCACATAATAAATTCAAAGACCTCTTAAGAAATATCCTTTAATATCCTTTTAAGAAATATCTTTTTTTGCAATGTGGGCAACAAATACTCATTTACTTTAAGTGGTTACTAAAACATGAAAATTAAAGATTTTGTAGAAATTTCAAATATTTTCATCAAACTTTTTTTTTCAGAGATTGTTATCCAGCAAACAAATTCGTCAACAGCACACTTATGTGGACTTACAGCTGTAGTTTTTGAGGAGTGTGTGGGCATAGGCACGCTGGCAAAACCATTCAGCATTGTCAGAATCTCCTTGCAAGGCCTCATTTAATGCCTATAGGGAAAGCAGACAGCCTTAAATATTGCAGACTAAGTATTGTAGTTAAATTATTCTCCTCCATTTGCAACATTATCAACCATCTTTAAATGGCAATTCATTTTTTTTCTGAGACATATTTGGCAAATGAAGTGGTGAAAACAAAGTGAAAGTGCTATCTAGCCGTAAATAAGGCGTGACTTGAATAGCAATGGTAAGTTTTATAGTGTTCAAAGGAGTGTCTCACATTAACACTGACAAAGAAATATAAGGAAAGTGTGTCAAGGGTGTTGATAAATTATTACTTGCAAAAGCTACTGACTTTAATTTGAATCAGTGGAAGATGATATTTTGTGCTTGTCATGCTGACCTGACAGCCTGACATCTTAAAAGATCACAGAAGTTATTCAGAAATAACTTTTACTGACTGTTAAAGTAACATCTTCATCTTCAATCATGGTAAACTATACAAAATTAAACGTCCCGTTAACATAAAAATGGTACTGGTACTTAAAGTTGTAATGACGTCCTGCTGTCAGGCAGTGATGATGGGACACGTTAACTGCGCCGACTAGCAAGTTGCACTGTCATAATCAGAGTCAGGATCAGAAACACACTCACTACCGACACTACAGGGAAGTTCCTTTATACAACAGCTGACCAGAAGAATTTCAAGTTATTGTGCTAATTTTAAGAGGGTACATTTATTTAGGAAAATTGCTCATGATGCTCTCTGTGACCAGCTAATGCTAATATTTACCTCCAGAGCTTTCTGTGGATCTTCGTCAATGAAGCTGTCGGGGAAGCTGCTGAGGCGAAAGGAGAATTAGAATCCAACCGTCAGTCAGTTGCATAGACAGAGTGTATGAATATATGATAAAACCTAATTAATAAGTTTGGTTTCACTTGCCGTTCGGCTGCCATGGGTTTGCGGCGGATGTAGACGGTGTTTCTTAAGTGGCAAGAAAGTTCTAGCAAGATGTGGAGACAACTGGAAACGTGATAGCGGCAGCGACTACAGCTCGAGCCTAGCAGCAGGCCTGTCAACATCCGATCCACACTGCTCAACTCCACGGCTCACACGGCCGCTCCTCCACCTAACGGCCTGGAGGACTCATGACATCGAAACTTCTTTGTACGATTGTGAAACTTCGATGTCTGACGTGCGAAAACAAAACACTCGTGCAGAGGACTGCCATCCCTTAATAATTGGGTTTATCATTCAAATGTATCACTACTGAACTCAACATAATGGAGTATAAAATACGTAGCAACACTTAAGAGTTGCATACTTCATTAGTAGCCTATGTAGTATGTGTATAAACACACACATACACACAAATATAATAGTGAAGTATTGCGAATTAAAGCCTACTGACCTATTGAAATTAAACTGCTGGATGGGCATCATTTTCATCTAGCTTCAGAACTTTTTTTTAAACAAATTAATTTGATTTTGTGGTATATCTATGACAGTGCATCTTATTTTATGTGGAAATTGCTGTTGTAAATAAAATCTTAAGCTGTTAAGTTATAGCTTCTCACAGCTTAAAAAATAAAAAAAAGTATGTAACATACGTGTGATGGAGTACAGAGAAGCAGTGGAGGAGTAAGTATTTTGATAATTCACTCTACTAAAAGTAGCAAGCCAGTTGAGCAGTAATCTGCTAAAATTTTAATTCACTAATAAGTTTAAAAGCACCACAATAAAACAAAGAATTAGTCCAGTTATAAGTACACTTTTTTCTCTGAGTTGTGGGATTGTCAAGTACTTGCATAAATTAGTTACTTTAACCACAGTTGCTGGTTTATTATGTGTGTGAATTAATAATGAAATAAAATAATGAAATAAAACTTCACGCAAATCATGATAAAATTACATTTATTTTATATATAACAGACCTTTTTTTTTTCCAATACCTCTGGACTGCAAGAAAGCAAACGCACCAAAATAAGCAACAGAAACTCCACCTCTCCCTCCGCGACAAGCTTACAAATCCATATCAGTAAAACGTACAGTATCAAGAGACTTCCAGATAGAGCAAGGTGAGGAGAGTCTAAATAAATTGTTTACTCAGTAATAAAGTGAAAACAGTTTTGTAGGATTCCCTGGAGGCAAAGGCACAGTTATAAGCATCTCCTAAACCAAGTTTAGCCTCCCAGAAGCCAGGATAAGTCTTACAAGCCCAGTTTAATTTGGAGTGAGGGGAGGTTTGTGAGCTGGCTTTGTGAGGCTAAACTGAGACCGACTGAAGGGAAAACACTGAACATTAGCATTACTTCATTATAAAGGGCCAGCGGTTTTACTCATTGCATAGAGTAGGGAGGGTGAAAACTGGTAACAAGGCACAAAGTCACGCATGTTCACAGACATACAGTATATAACACAACACATTAAGATTTCAAGGCTTCAGAGGTCCATATATGCATATGTGTAACAACTGAACAGTATGTGTGCATAGCAGAAGGACTAAATAATAGCAGTATGGCTCTACAGGAGGCTATGTAGCAAAATAAAAGGCTACAAGACCACTTCACTGGTGATTGTCAGCAAAAGGAAGGTCCACTGTGTAGATACATCAACTAAACAGCAGCAGTGCTTCATAACTATTCTACAAATAACAGTGATCCCTTGTTTTCAACATTTCACAATACAAACATAATTAATTAATCTTAAAAAAATAATAATAATATCATGGAATGTTTTCCCTCAATAACCTCATGATTACCAGGAACAAAGGAAGCAGGGACAGGATGGACTGAGATCTTCAGGCACTTAGAAAAGAAATATACAGCAGAGGAAAATAATAGTGCAAAGCTATTTTCAAGGCAGAGGAATGATTCAGCATGTGAGAGTTTATAAAAAACATCAACTAACAAAACAAAAACAGAGCTGGAAAGCATGTGAGTTAAGGCAGAGAAGGAGGGCACGGTGTGCTGCTCAGATCATTTGCTCCATGACGCTGGAGGTGAAGTGCAAGCAAAGGGTGCATCTGCAGGAGATGCAGAGAGACAGTAGATTCCAGTGCACGTCAGTCTTTGGTGTCTTATATAGTAAATGGCTACAGAAAATTACAGAAGGCTGAGCAAAAGGACATGAGCTTTTAAAGTCTGCCTCTTACTAGAAAGTAACCCGCTGAGTGCTGTGAGATTTTGGCTTCTGCCAATTTCCTGACAACTGTGATGTCAGGAAGGAAGCAACGATCTAGGATTACTTTTGATATCATTTAAAATGACAAAAATAATCCTTGATCAATACTCCCACTCTTACACACTTGAGAAATACAGGCCTTGGTGTGCTGGATCAGCCAAGTGCAGCTCTGTAACTGGTCCTGAGTCAGTGGAGTGTGTGTGTTTGGGAGTGACTGGGTGTTGGTCTTTTCTATTGGTCAGAGCTTGTAAGGGGCACCAGCTGTGGAGTCTCCACTCGAGAAGATCTCTGTCCTGGGTGTGACTTTTCATCAGGTGACTCACGTACACCATTACTGTCTATAGCCACCTCAGCGGCAGCTTGTCGCTCACACAGACTCCCCAGCAGCTGAGCTGTTTTGAAGACTGAGGCATGACCTGAAGGCTGCAGGGACTGGACCTTTGGCAGGTTCTGGAGGGTCCGCAGCATCTCAGCGGACACAATAGGCAGATGCTGCTCCTGAATTAAATTGGTGCCGGCAGGTCTCAAAACGGTGTCACGCTGGCCTGAAGGCCTGGGAGTTGGTCTGGTCCGCTGGGGAGCTGGAGATCGGACAGAGCTGGATGACGTCTTCTTCTGAGGTGGGTGTGAATCTTCCTCCTCTACCGATTGGTCACTAGAAGGTATTGTGCTGTCATCATCAGAATCATCACTCACACCCTCATCATTGCCACTATTGTCATCATCATCATCTTCTTCCTCTTTGGTGCCATCTCCATCTGTGATATAAATCATGTCTGCTGGCAGAGAGGTGAACTGGTAGACCAGACGCTGACCTTCAACCTTATTCAGTATGCCTCTCTGGTAGTAGTACCTACATTAATACAGAGGGTATGCATTGACAAAGTGAACCACACATAAACACACGTAACCATGTTGCGATCGCATTTTTAAGCAGCCTGAGCTTTTTTTTTTTGTGTACCTGAGTGCTCTGCCCATTGTCTCATAATTCATATCTGGCTTGTTCTTGTGTTTGCCCCAGAGTCGGGCTACAGCTTTTGAGTTGACCAACTTAAAGATTCCTGCCTGGGCATTGGTCCATTTAATGTAGCGTGGGCAGACCTGTCGGTCCTGCAACAACTCCATCAGGAACTGCCACAGGTACAGTGTGTTTCCTCCTACAGCATAAATACAGGAAACATGATGGAAAAGAAAAGACAAAGACAAAATGGAAAATGGCTTTTGTAAAGGCCATGTCACAAAAGTGAGTGATCCCCAGTGATTCATCCATTTAAAGCCCTTTTCAGACCCAAAACATTAGACTTTGCTGTCTTTAACTCTCTATTAAAGTGATGGCTTTCTGACATACAGATATAGGAGTCAGTTACATAAATGTTTCTTTGGGATTTATTCAGACAGTTTTTTCCAGCTTGTGCTTAATTTAGCTAGAGGTCACTGCTAGAGAACAGCAGCGAATTAAAAAGTTATAATAAGAAAACAGATCTTTGTCTGTTCTTTCTCAGGCAGAAATAGAAATTTATGGACTTGTAAAGCCTAACAGCACACAAGTGTAGCATACCAAGACACTAAGATGACATTTCATTCTTAATGGTTTTAAGTTGCATGGAAAGCATTTTTGCTGGATAATCTTGATTTTTAATAAAAATACAGAAAGCAGAGAAAGCGCTGTTTGGATTTTTGAATTGTATAACATTACATGATGATTATGTGATTTTAAAATGAGATTATAGTAGTTTCAATTTTTTTACCTCTTATTTTCACAGTGTGAGAAAAACAATCTGTCTGATGTATTGGGATAGCTCTTGTGACTTTTATTTAACGGTGACTCTGGCACTTATTCAGACATGACATCAACATGTAAAACTGCCATAACATTGACACAATGAGGCGTATGTCTGAAAGAGGCCCAACTATTTTGTCATGTGGGACAATACCTTTGTTGTATTTGTCCTTCTTCACTATGATGTCTGGTGTTGGAGACTCTGCCCTTCTATGTCGTGGCTTTCTCCCTGAACAGTTGAAGAATAAAAGCAGATCATTTAAAAGATACTTGATATAATTATAGAGCCCATAATTAAGTTTCAGATTATCCGATAACCCAGAGAATGACTGACCTCTCTTCTTGGACTGCAGCTGAGATGCAGGCTTTTTTGTGTGCAATGAGTGCCACTGTGGCTGGTCAACAGATCCTACAATTCCCTCTGCCGACACAGTCACCTGGGTAACAGGGGTAGTGATGACATCACCCAGTGATGGTAAGAAGGTCTGGGCTGCAGGGGAGCATAAACAGATTTAATGAAAGGGAACAGCACTGTGACCACCATGTCTAAAAATAACATCTCTCAGTCAGACATGTACTATGTCAAAAAGAAGAGGCAGCAAAGTTTAACTGTGGCATCTTTACTTTGTGTGTGTGTGTGTGTGTGTGTGTGTGTGCATGTGTGTAATGTTGACCCAGGTGTGTCTGTTTGTGTGTCAATGTGTGTGTGCTTACAATAATGTTGTTCCAAGGAGAGGGTGTCAGGGCAGTCCATGTTGAGGAGAGAGTCAGCAGCAACAAGTGTCTCCATGGTCTCTTCCTCTCCACTATCGCATGGCTCCACTACAAACCACAGAATAGGGAGTTACATACAAAATCTATTTTTAGCAGGTGAAGGAGGGTGTGATGGAGCACCTTGATACAGTATGTCAGGCTTTTCATTTTATGGATCAGCCCTAACCAAGAGAAGACATACCCATCTTATTATATCTACCTATCCATCAACATTTGCTTGACTTCATTTCCAGACAGCGTATTAGGTGTATTATAATATATATTATCTTGTTAAAAAAAGAGACACTGTTCTCAGGTTCTCCAAATTAGGGCGCCCCTAGTTGTAAGCAAATGATAACTTATCAAAAATCTACTTTACACTTCCATAATGAGAAACAGTTTTACCATAGACAATATTTACAAAAAATAAATACAATAAAAAAACAACAGGGAAAATAAATAGAATATAATAAGTTTGATGTAGAAAAGTCATTGCCATATGCTCAGATATCCAGTCTCTGGCATACACAAGGCTTACATTTAAGAGACATACAGCAGTGGCTCTTAACCTTTTTTGTCTGATGTGCCCCCACAGCCCTATCAGATGCATTCAAGTACCCCTTCATTGTCTCATAGCTTCAAAATAAGGGAAGGGCTTTCCTGGAATTGTTCAATAGTAATTTACCACTGAGAAAACTGTGGCCATGACAGATCTGTGGCTCTACATATGAATTCTTAAAAGATATAGTGACCCAACACTTTTCTGTACTCAAGCTTAAGCTCTTTTATTCTGTACATTTAGTTAAGTTTAAAGCTCATACCACTACACTTGAAGTGGCAGCAATACAACCACTTATTCATTAGTTTAAGCAGTCTATTTTGACTTTCCTGTCACCTGCTCTATGCTGTTTCACATACATGAAATCATAACATTTGGGGTTGAGGTGTTAAAACTGGCCAAGTATAGTTGGTCTATTGTAGGAACATAACCAATTAATCTATCAATCATATATTAGATACTACCAACTATATTACATAATACTCATTGTAAGAAAATCTGTGCACTTAAGGTGAGAGAAAAAAGTTGTTTTTTCGTAGTCTGGATATGCAGACACCTTAGATGACCCAAACAGATGTTGGAACAGCAGTATTATAAGTTGCATGCCCTTCACACCAAATAGCAAATAGTTGTTTGATATACTCTCTGAGTTTCAGCACAGTTAACAGATGGGTATTACTCATGCCTGCCTCTAATGTTTCACTGCTTAAAACGCTGCCTCCTCCACACAAACCAAATGGGCAACTAAGGGAAAACGTAATATAACATATCTATCCACAGTCATCTTTCCACATGCATATCCTTAAGGATATTGATTAGCGATTATTACGTCTATTATTTGGCGCATTTAGTTACGTGATGTGAACAGGCTGTGAAGCAGTGAGCTAGGGAACATCTGCTACTTTAGCTAACAGCTGTTTGTCGTGGACTCAAACACTTTCTGCCGCCAAGAAAACCAGCAACTGACCCGTCACAACAAGTGACCGTATTTAAAGGAACACCGCAGGTAGGACAGTGTCCCAAAACGGCTGTAATTTTGAAATAAATAGTTCATAACTGCTTGCGAGTGTAGCTTATCTGCATTTACCGTTAGCTAAGTTAATCGAGCCTCGACATGCCCTAACGTTACTGGGACTGCACGCTCCAAACAGAACAACGTTGGAAAAACAACCTGATACAGGGATATAACTTACTTTTAATTGCCAGTACTCGTAAGAAACTCGCTAAAGCATGTGCTGTAGCCCGATTTGACCACGTCTACATCCTAATATGATTCATTAACCGTCTTTCCCAGGCACAAGCCAGGGATGTTTTGCTTCACTTCCTGAATTTTTGTGGAGGGTGGTCCACACGCGTGCATTGCAACTGCGCATGTGCAGACCCAGGCTTACTTTAATACCTGGTATGATTTTTAATTGAGTGTCGTCAGGGGCGGATCTAGAGTCTGTTTGGGCCAGAGGCAAAAATTCCAAGGGGGCCCCTTCAATCAGCCCTCATCACCATTTTTAAAATTTGATTTTTTTATTTCAAATGTTCTTCCTTGGTAGACTCTTCAAAATATATATCGAAAAGAAGATGGAAAACTTGTAATTACCAAAATATATAAAAATAGGGGGAAAAAAGTTATTTAATATCATTCAGATGTTTATTGTTGTACCAGCAATTGTTGTTTTTTTCATCCTCTTTTATCTTTTAATTTTTTTAGAAAATACCTCCTTTTCATTTTCTTCACTTTTCTTTTTGCTCTCAATATAAACTGCAAAAATCATGCAAGTTCAAAGTTGGACAACAATTACATGGGGCCCTTTAAGGAAAATTTTCTACTGTGATGTCAATACAAATTGGTTGTTAAGGGGGGAGGGCTTTGTGGTCCCTGCAGTTACCACATTTTAAGAGGCTGTTGCGCAGTGAATACTGTCAGCCCTCTAACGGCCTGGGGCCAAAAGCAGTTGGCTGCATTGCCTGTTTACAAGCTGTGCCTCTGAGTAAATCATGAGTAAAGTGAAATGTAGATTGTTCAGCATTTATTAGAGTGAAGCACAGAAAGACAGGTGAGCATCAGTCATGTAAATTGAAAGTTTCAGGTAAAGAGAGACTGGAGTGTGTGTGTGTGTGTGTGAGTGTGTGTTGTATGCACTGACCTTTGAGCAGCTGCTGATGATCCTCCTCTGTATGCGACTGTTCACATGCTAGACCTGCATATGAGAGCAGGTGTGGATGGGGAACCTGCTCTACAATCACCGCAGGGTAATCTGAGTAACACCCCAGCTGCTCACACAAACACACACAAACACGAAACTGTGTTGGTGATGCCAGCTCTGTTTCAACACACACAAAGAAATTAATCACTGCCTCAAAATTTACTTACCTGTGACATGTTAACATGGTCGCTGGCAAAGTCAAAGATTAGCTCTGACTGTTGAAGCATGGCTGAATTTCCCGAACCCTCACACGACCTTAACTGGGTGAAAGCAGCATCACAGCCGTACTATGAAGACTTTTATTAACTGCGCAGGTCTGTTGTGTTAATGTGTCCAGACGGATCCAGGTGTTGGACTGACTCCTCAGATGAACAGCAAGTAACTGTCACCGTAGATCTACCAGCGAGTTCCCTCCAGTACACAGTGAAGATCGGCCTCCTTCCATGCAGCTCAGTTCAACAGTGGCAGAGTGATGTGAGTGTACTAATTGACCAAAGACACAGAGGCGTCACAGGAAACTCATGCTCACTTGCTCTGCTTCGACTCTCGATGAGGAAGTGTGGGCTGCTAAACTGTCCTGTGGTCTGACTGAACCTGCCAGAGAAGAACACAAAGAAACAAGTGATACACGTACATTGGTGGTGGCATTGGGGGAGGGGGTTGGAGAGCCGTTAGCGGGAAAACAGACAGCTAGAGAACCACACCTGCAGTGAAGATCAGGTGGTAACTGGTTAGACTTTTTAAAGAAAATGTCCAAATGAAGAAATGCGGTCACTGTGAACTGAGAGGCAGAGAAAACAGCACAGTTTGCTTCCCTCTTTCATATATCTCATTCTGCTACTCTTATCTCACTTCTAAAAAAGGCTTAACCAGCAACAGGAAGGAAGCGTTTGCTCGCAGTGTGTGCCAGGGCTGCATGTGTGTGTATATTTGCGTTGATGGTACAAGTAGGGGGGGGAGGCAGCTGGGGTTGAACTTGAAACATCATGTCTTCACGCTGTTCAAGGTTTCAGAGGCGTTACGCACACATTCCCTCCGACATGACAGTGAAAAGACATTCAGAACAAAACTAGAAAACCAAATCTTGTTTTTTACTCCCCCTCAGACTCCTGGTCCCTTTTTTTATTTCCCTGACCATCTTTGCTTTCTCTTCTTCTTTTTTTTAGTGTTTCTGAGGTTTAAGTTAACCATGCAGTGAAGTTTGTCTCTTCTGTTGCTGCTGCACTATCACCTCCTTCTCCTTACACTCTCAAATTTGTTATAAACAGCTGTTGTAAGCACTTTAAGCACACCTGCACTCACCTTCAGCTCCTTTTTGTTGAAGATCATTCCAAGCATTCAGGTTTTGATCTCCCAGTGTGAACAAATGACTTCCAAAGATTTAAATATAATCGCTGAGCTTCTACATTGTAATTCCATTAATCCTCAATTTGGTTGAAACTGTCTTGATAATCTCACGGCTCCTGACTTTTTTTTTTTCATACTCCAGCTGCTTTAAAAAGAGGGAAAATGTGAGTGCTCTTCTTTGACTTAATGTGTGTGTCTCTGTGTGGGTGTGTGATACAGGCATAACATGTTTGGGTCAGTTATCACACAGGAAGCACAGCTCAGTTAGGAGGCACCGCTTCCTGAGTTCCTGTGCCAGACCTCTGCCAACAGCTCTGCCAGCAATGGCCTTCTCATTTTCGACTTCCTCTGATGTGTACTGTTGTTTGGTGTTCAATGATTTACACGTTATATGACCGAAATGGAGGACAGTTTGCTTCACAAAACAGAGTAAGCGAAGTTGACGAAGGGTTAGGAAAAATAGTTCATGTGTATGCAGCATGCAAATGTTGATTGTGGGAGAGATTAGAAGTGTAATTTTGTTTTACATTATTGGTAAGACGTACTAAGCAATTTTAAGGCATCAGCTTGAGTTCTGGGGAAACTTGTTGGGTGTTTTTCATTATTTTTTGAGAAAATAACCCATAGAGACATATATAATCTAAATCACTTTTTTTTTTTAAATGAACCAACACAGCCTGGCTTTTTATAAGCTTATTCTGACTGTTTTTCCAGCTAGAGAATAATTAGATAAAAGCTACCTTTACTTCCTAATCTGAAAAATTAGGCTCTTGACGTGCATCATAATAAGGTAGTCATTTTAGTGTACATAAATGTACAAAAAATGACTAATGCAGCCTTCATTTTGTGTTTTGTGGAAGTGAACACCTGACAAAACATCTGTATTTGTGCTGTCTTTGAGTGTTTGCCTGCCTGCCATTGTGCCATGTGTACATGTTCATTGTCAGTTTGCCCTGCAGTCTGCTGCTTGTATAGAGAGCGTCTCCAACAGTACAGAGCCTGTGTTCATCAGCACTCTGGTCACATAGGTTTGTCTCTGTGGCCTCTGTACTGGGATCTGAGTCTGTGAAGTGGCTGCCAGGCCCCTAAGGACACTGATAAGCCCCCATAACATTCATTCCCAAGTTTCTGTGTGTGTGTGTGTGTATGTGCATGAGAGAGAGAGAGAGTGCGAGTGTGTTTGACAGAAAGGGGCAGAGAGTGTGTATGTGTGAACTAAGCCAGGCTGATAACAGTATGGCAAGTGAGGGAGCAGCTGATAAGCCCCTCTTGTTGCTTGGGGTAACCGGGTCTTGTTAAATGAACACAGTAAAATATGGTGTGTGAGTTTGTGTGTGTATTTGTGTGTGCATGTGTATATGTGCAGTGTTTTTTTTCCTACTGGGGACCTTTTCTGGTGTAAACACTGACCTTGTTAGAATCGGTATTACTCATGTGGTTAAAACGCAGTTCTAATTTGAGGAAAAAGTGAGTGCATTGTCCTTACGAGGAAAGCTGTGTGTGTGTGTGTTTGTGTGTGTGTGTGTGTGTGTGTGTGTGTATGTGTGTGTGTGTGCGCATGTAGAACAAGGAGGAGTGAGATCGGAGAACGGTGGAGATGGTCGCAACGCTCTCTGGCTGTCATGGTGTGCATATGTGTGTGCTTTAGCAGTTATTTGAAGTAAACCACAGGTACACAGGTAGCTTTTAATAAACATTTCTAAACAAAGTTCAAACTGCGTCAAACAGCCATTCTCAGAAACTCACACACACTCTCTGAAAAAAATACTTTCACTTTCCCTTAAGCACATGTCTTGCAACCTCCAATAACCCGAAGAACTACTTTTTTTTTTCTTTGTTGTATGAAGTGTTTGTTATGATACAGAGCAGTAAGCCTGTAATATGGAATAAGAAGCTTTGGGCTTACCTTGTGTTTATAGCTCGTGTCTGTATGCTGCTGGGCAGCAGCTGGCGGGAGGATCCTGAAGAGAAACGGAAATTGTTCTCATCCTTTTTGGCCAACAGAGAGCCTTCATCTGCTTACAGACCTGGGATCAGTTTCCTTTCGTGAATTTCCGCTCACCAAGGAAAGTGTCACACCGACTTTAGATCAGTCTTGTTGATTTTTTCTTCTTCCCCCCAACCCTTCCCAGTAATTGCCTTCTCTTTTCCAGAGAACTACCCCCATGTGAGTTCTGATTGGTTACCTGTGTTGTGTGTCAAGGTAACCCATAGTGACCATTGTCAGTGTGGAGCAAATGTAAACACGGGCGTATTTGCAATGTAAAGCAGCAGAGAGCCAAGCAACTGATCGGCAAACAGCCAGGTTGTTTATATGAGGGTAACACCCAGTAGATGTGTGTGTGATGATCCCACTTTATATCATATTAAATCTTTAAACCAGCTTCAAATTCAGAAAAGAAGGATTTCCAATACAGTCAAGTTCCATTTGATGCCTTAAAGTTAATGTTCAACTACACTGCAATTATAGATTAAGGTTTAACATTGACCAAAAAAAAGTGACACACAGACAAAAAGACACTACCAACATAGTAAAACAGTATCTTTATCCAGTCCCTGATGCTCCCTAGTGGCAGCACTCTGCACCAACACCCCGAATAGCATCAAGTGTGAGCAGCCCTTGAAATCCTTTCCTTCCTTCCACTCTAAACACTCCGAGCTTATATTACCATCCTTCAAAAAACATGGTTGAGTGACACTCAGGGTCTGGGACAGGTTATGTGCTCACTGACACGGCTGTTTCTTGGAAATCATCACTCCTCATATGAGAACACGGCCCTCTGCAGACAGGCATAGTGTTTCCGTAGAGTGTCACTGCTGTAATGGTTGCATAACTCCCCTTTCTGTGAACTTCATATAAGAGGAACCAGCTTGTTGTGCTTAACCACCATATGTTCACAAATACATAGACAACAAGAGTTACAGCCTTGTGGTTGTTTGTCTCCACGAATTGGTCAAGTTGCAATGTACATTCTTGTCCATCCAGACTTATAAAATAAATACAGAGAAGACTTCAGTAAATGGTATTGTGTATTTTTTGGTAACATGGAAACTGTCTCTATAGTTACATGTGTGATTCCTTTAAAATTTTTCCAATGAGAATCATGCTGTCTTCACTTAGAGACTGTTTTGACACAAGGGTACAGAGGATTGATAAAGAGCTTGGTCACATGGTACAACAACAGTCATCCAAAGCTGAATATCAGCAAAACCAATGAGCTTGTGGGTGCTGCAGGCTTTAAATGTGAAGAAGTGAAGAAGATCTACACAATCAGTGCAGTTTCAAGGTGTACATCCAAGTTTAATGTCACCAAATGTGAAATACGATCACAGCCTCCCCTTCTGCTCCTGAGTTACGGTGTAAAAGTGTTTTTGCACAACATTGCGATGTCACATTGAAGTTGAACTACAAACTTTTAGATTTAAAATGTTATCACTTCCATCCCATTGCACATATGTGAGATATTTTGTTATAATTAGCATTTTGGCTATGTCCAAAAACATTTATTGTGAGGTCACAGGGACATTGACCTTTTAACACCAATATATAATAAATGCATCCTTGAGTCCAAGTGGACTTCCCTCCATATGTTCCTGAGACACCAAGTTTACAAGAATGGGACAGAGGGACAACTAGAAACAGCCACGGCTGTCAAAAAGCACAGCAGGATAAAACCAGCACACACAGTGTGGTTGTTCTTCAACCAAACTCACCATTAAATATGTTCTTTGCTGTCAAGATCCATTCAGGCAGGAAAGAACAGAATTGTTTTTTTCATAAATGTCACAGTCACTTATTTATTTAAAAAATAAAAAAATCTCAAGGATTTCAGAATTTGCATTTTTCAAATGTGCAAGGAACAGATTTTTCTATTATTTTTCCACCTTTCATGTTATCCTTATTCATCCCATATCAGTGGGTGGAGTTGGACTGATGGGGCAGAATAAATCAAGCCTCTCCTTCATTCCTTTATTTCTTTTTCTTTTCTTTCTGCAGCAGGGAGCTTAAAGAATGTGCTGGTTTGGCTCAGAAATGAGGTTAACTCCCATAATGTTTTGATAAAGTATCAGATGAGGGTTTTATTATTAAAATATGTGCATATATGTGTGAGAGACACGGAGGGGGTGATGTTAATGAGGAACTATTGATTTACAGTAATAATGTAAGGAACCCCAAAGTAAAGTACATCATTATTTCTCAGCTTGTGCAATAATCACAGACAAGTCCTAATTCTTATGAGTTTGCATCTACGCATATGAGGTGAAATGATAAGAGACTGGGGCAGCAGAGGCACTGCAGTGAATTTTGTGCAAGAGCTTGCAGAGTGTTTTTTTAAATTTCTTCTGTAAGTTTATATTGAATTCCAGCCATCCCTTGTGATATAGTTACTTCAAAAACAAAACTTTTACTTCCCAACATGGTTCATAATGTTGCTCTTTGCCGATTGCACACATTTACTGATGTATTTAATGATGACACACGTTAAGATGTAAATTACAGAAAATGGACATACACTTAATTAACTAATCAGCCGATTGACGGAAATTGTCTTGGTAACAATTCTAATAGGCAATTGTCATTTTGTGTGAACAACAGTCTCTATTTATAGTTTATTAAATGTAAATGTCTGTTTGTTTTTGGTCGTCTATCAAAATAAACTGAGTACTTAAATAAAACAGAGTCAAATAAAACAAGCAATTTAAGAAAGGCTGTCCCACGACAAGCATTTTTTTTAACCTTTTTTCCAACATTTTGTCAAATAAACAAACCCCCCCCCCCCAAAAAAAACCCCCCAAAAACTCCCAGTTCTTCTGATACTGAAAATAATTGTTGGTTACAACCCTTATGCTTTGTGTCCAAACACAATGTGAGAATGGCTTTTTTCCACACATTTGAGCTCAATGATGAACTGCAAACATCTGCACATTTAGGCGACATGTTAAGAAGTTTGTAATATTTGGGTCTGACACTGCATATGTGCATGTGCTCATGTGGCTAATAAATCATTCTTTGTCTTGTTCTCTGGGCCCATAGATTTGTCATCACATTGTCAGAAAGCCATACAGAGGAAGCACGATGGCTGTGTAGGACTGTGACACAAAGTTTGAATGTCTCTTGATGTAGAACTGAGGAGGAAACAGATGAAAGAAATGCGATCATGTCCATGGTACGTCAGTCTGATGAATTCCTTCTGCTGGCCACGTCTGCTCACCTTATGCTGCTTCTCCTGCTGCGCTGCGTGTGTCTCTGTATTTGTGTGTGTGTTGCTCATGCCTGTGCTCAAGTGTGTGACATCTGTACATCTGTGAAAATGAGTGATGAGGTATGTGTTTGTGTCATTTGTCAACCATTTCTTGAAGTGTGAAATCAATGGTGTGCAACCAAAAACTGCATGTCAAATTAGGAAAAAGCTTGCAGAAACTTTTTTCATACACGTGCAAACACTCACATGCATTTGGACCACTGATACAGAAACTCCAGCTTTACACACCTTTGTTTTGTGTTCTCATAGGCAACGTGAAGATCTGATCTTGGCTCAATATTTTTCCCTTGAAGTTCTTCCATGGCTGAACTACTCCCAGACTCACAGACACACAGACACACAGACACACAGACACACATACTTTTACACCCATACTGAAAGCATGTTTTCTTTATTCTTCCCAAATGTTGGTAGAAAATATGCAAGACTAAAAGCTCTCCTCCTCATTCTATCAATCCAGAAAAAATATTTTAAGGTAAGAAGGAAGCTAGGTTTCAAGATTTGAGTATATGCCTTTTCAATTATTACATTTATGTCAGATGTAGTGTTTTCAAGTGAGATCAAAAGACAGGAGTGAAAGCCAAAGAAGGCAAGATGAGGTCATGGATAACAAAAAAAAGCTATACATGTCTGAGGTTTTTTATTTGCATACTCAAGTCTCAAAAAAGTGGTATTTGCTACGCACCAAAAGGTTTAAAAAAGAGCACACTGCCTCTGAGTCAAGCATCCAGCTTCAGCTGTTGCTACTAAGTGTTTTCTGAATGCGGTTTGTTGGAACATAACAGCCTACCATGCTGAGTAAATATGCAAAATGGTGGATTGTTTGGGTAAAAGAAATAAAATGTTTGGAGAGAGCAAGAGCAGAGGGGACAAAACAACGTCTGCTCACAACCCAACCCCTGAGACCCCAGAACCCCAAACTATCAACCCTCCAATCCCACCATGCTCCAGCACTGTATGCTGGCCTCTAAAACAGTGGGGAGGAGAAGAGTAAGTGCACTTTGGTATGCGGGGGTCTGTTTTGCACATATGTGGTGTCTTAATGTACTGTACTTGCATATGTTTCTGTTTGGAGAGACAGCGTGTGAGTGTGTATGTACTAAGAGGCACTCGCTGTACGGCCTCAGTGTTCCATCCACAGCCCAGTGAATCTAGGAAAGGACAGGCCCACAATTTTTGATGAGTCAAATGAGTTTGCGGCCAAGCTAACAAGAGAAGTCTATCAAAAGTTTACAGCAGTTTTTTTATTGCTCTCTCATTAACCTCTTGGCATCCATCTGCTCCAGATCTTCAGCTCTGTTTTCTGGCTTCTAATAGCAATAAAAGTGACATTACCTCTTTACAATAGACTGCAGCTGTGGCGGAACTGGGGAGAGTTTTCCTGTTCTTAGTCGTCCTCCATCATCTGTGTTTGAGTCTTGGTAGAAAGTTACAGCTGCATGTTGGAAGAAAAGGATAAAAATGTGACAACTGAATTTTGTCTATATACACAGGAGCAGTGAGAATAAAATTTTAGAAATGAAGAACTTTACCATTAAAGCAATAATTTGACTTTAGAGGGGGGTGCTTCTTTTGTTTCTTCTCAAGAATTAAATAAAAAGATTGATACCACCTTTATGTGTACACACTGTGTATGCAAGCTTGGCTTAGCATAAAGGCTAGGAACAGTTAATGTTGCTGTATCGAAAGCTAACAAAATCTGCCTTTCAACACTTCTAAAACTTCCCAATTAGTATGTTATATATAGAGTATTTAATCCAAAGAAAGAGGTGGAGTAAACCAGAGCTGGCAACACTAACACATCAAGTGTGAGACTTACACAATTCTCAGAGATCTCACGCTCTCACAACACATGCTTTTTCACACACTAACTTTCGTCCTCATTCCCTCTGCTGTAGGTTTTGTTTTCAAGCTCAGGTGGGCCGAGGTGGATAGTGTAACAAGGCTAAGGAAACACTTTACAAAGATAGGTCTTGAATGCACCAATCATATCCCGTACCTTTTTAGCCTTAGAGACCACTCAAAGCACTTTACAACAGAAGTCAGCATTCACCCACATGTTCATACACTGATGGCTACCATGCAAGGTGGCAGCTGCTCCTTCACACACCAATAGCACAGCCATAAGGAGCAATTTGGGGTTCAGGATCTTACTCAAAGACACTCAGACATGCACACTGGAGGAATCAGGGATCGAATCACTGACCTTCTGATGACCTCTACTTTCTGAGCCACAGCGTTTCACCACAAAAAAATTGTAACAGGCTTGTGACATTGCAGTGTTAGCATTGTTCGCATTGCATGCTAACTACTTTTAAAATGCAGTCAGTGGCATGAATTTTCCCCAGGTGGGGCTACAGTCTCTGGTAGCTCTGTGTGTTTTGCCGTTGGCCTCCACCAGACAATGTAGCAGTCTCGAAAAGATAAGAAAAAAATCAAAAAATGTCAAAGCTCAAATTTTAATATAAAAACGTAAACACACATCTTTCAGTATGATTAAATTCAGTCCCAATAATCCAGTCTCAGGTGCATAGACTATGTCCTCAAATTTGCTCAAAAATTCCAGGTAAAAGACACTCAGAACTTGCTTGTGAGTATTTTTACAAACAACAAAAGAATGAAAAATTGTTTTATTGATTTTTAATTAAAAAGATATTTTACAAGAACTGTCAGAAGGACAGCGTTGTCAATAGTTGCAGGTAAGCACCTTTGTCACTTGACAACCGTTCATGTCTATGGGATCAGTTGTGCAAATGTAACAGTATTTTTGCATGTGCTTTTTTTTTTTTTATATATGTGTGTATGTTGTTGGGAATGCTAATCAATTTCAACCACTGGGTCTGCACCATTATCACACAAGTAGAGTGGATGGAGTCTGCACACCATAAAAAAGCTTTTGCAGCAGGCAAATAGACCAGATCTGATGCTAAATTTAGTGGTTGGAGTGGTATTTATGCCGCAACAACCACAACAGTTCTCTCGACCTTCACAGTTATGTCTGAGGCAATATACTGATGCACTGAAACAAGACTGATATGCAAACAGTGGTAGGGAAGAAATTAAGATCTTTTGAAAAGCTGATACCACATTATAAAAACACTTTTTTAAAGCATTGAACAGAACCAGGCTTGTTGTTCTACCCTATTTACAGTCTGTTTCCAGAGCCCACACACTATTCACAGCTTGGTAAAAGCAGCAGCTCTAGGAGCCGATCAGCTAAACTTAGCACAGGAAGTTCCTGCACCCATCTGAGAAATGATCACATAACCCACAAACAGTTGTCTATTGTTTTTTTTATATATACAGATGAAACAAACAAGATTCAACATGAGAAACTGGCAAGCAGATTTTGTTACTTTTGGATAAAGCCAGACTAGCTATTCTTCCTCCTTTTATCCAGTGTTTATGCTTAGCTATGCTAACTGGCTGCTGGCAGCTGTATATTTATTAAACACAGTACAACATCAAAGCATTAAGCTACACGTTTAACACAGGTTGACAGACTGTTTCTGTTGGGTATTAGAATGAACTCTGGGATAGATTTCAACAGCGCTTTCTCATCTTAGATTACCATAAAAAGGTTGCCTGGGCTAATAAAAAATTTATGGTTCTTTTTTAAATTATTTTAGAATGAAAATTTCTTCTTGATTTTACAAATGGTACCTTTAAGCCAAATATGAAAATCCAATTCGGCACTGAGCTTACGACACTTTTATTTATTGACTCTTTAGTAAGAAACACTATAAACAAAAAACTTTCTTAGCAACTGTAACGAATTTTTTTTTTCTTTTGTATTAGCAATCTTAGAGGACAATCAAATATGCCAGCAGGGTACCAAGGCCAGTATTCGCAAACATATATCAATGTAACCTCTGTTGGGAGGAGTAAGGGCAATAATCAAGGCAGGAATGTACTGAATGTGATTTTTTTCTTCTTAAAGCTGCTATCAGTGGGTTTGATTTATTTTCAAACCACACTGAATTGTTTGAAACCGTATTGGTAGAACAGAGGCAGAGAGGTTACAGAGAGGTATAAAGCTAGGAATGCAGAGAGAAAGAAAAACAAGGGCAGAAGACAGGGAAGAGGTGAAAAACAAGGAAAAACAGGCAGAAAAATTGAGAGTGAAGGCAAGGAGAGCGGATGAAGAGATGAGTCAGGAACGGGTGCTGAGAGATCAGAGGACAGAGAGCTCCTTTGACAGCTAATGTGGCATGCGTGACACTGGTTTAGCCTGAAGGAACATTCCCAGGTCAGAGCTGTGTGTGTGTGCGTGTGTGTGTGTGTGTGTGTGTGTTTGTAGTGAAAAAGTTTGGAGAAAAATAAAGAGATCACAGTAATGTTCTGTGTTAGGCATTCACTATCACATGATGCCGTCTGCAGTCACACTTAAATTAACCCCCACCCACCCCCGCCACACACACACACAATAACAGGCAGAGCTTTAACATTCACAGTCGTAAATGACTGTTTGTCTGGATGGATTATGGCTAGAGATTTATGCTTTCTTTAATGAACACACAACTAACTTGTTTTTTTTAATATTTATCATTTTATTTACTGTAAAAGAGACCTCTACCTCTTCTCTTACCGGTAAGGAGTCAGATTAATATAATACTGAGCAAGTACAGTAATGAAATACATTGAGCCTAAAGAACAGGCTCAAAATCAAACAGTATAGTACAATAGCTGAATATTTGAACAGCTGAAATCACACAACATCAGTAGTTCAATAACTATTGGGGGGAATAACACGCACACAATACAATGTATTTAAAGGCACTAATGCAACAAGTGATAAAGTATGCAAATACATATACACATATTACAGGAAATACAAAACAAAATAAACAAATCTCAAACAAGAGCATTAGACTGACTGTTTAAACTCTTCCAATCTGCTGCAGTGTGTGGTAGCAACACACAGCGTTACACTCAAACATTGTCCATACAATGCAGAACATATTGCAAGATTCATACCGTCAAAGTAACATTCACTATCCAGGCTGCGAGCCTGATGAGCTGTCTTTGCTAATGGACCCCTGACCCCCAATTATACATCACATTTGTGCTGAACTTCACCTTGGCTCTGTTCTCGATTTTTTGGTGTTAGTCACACCAATTTGCCAGCTACACACATGTTGCACTTGTTTTGCAAGAATGGAGCATTTGAAGTGTGCTGATGCTTACTTCTTCTTGGACAAGGAGAGTGTGTTGCGGTCCATAATGGCAGATGTTCAAAGTTTTTGTGAAGAAGTTTTCATCTCAGTGAGGGGATGTAAAAAACATGTCTACTATAAGTTGATGGAGACTTCATATGATGTTACGACGGATGAGGCAAAAATTGTCACTTACTGTACCCTCGCATAGTCAGCTGTACTTCAATAAACACATTTTTTTGTCCTCAGATCTCCATAACTCTAGGCCTCTCCTCAGGCTGTAGTGGACTTGTTGGTCATGCGGGAGTTGCTCTGGTCAGAGGCTCGTTCGGTGACTTTCAGTTTCATGCACAACTGCTTCTCGTCCATGAGCATCTCCGCTGGTAGGCACCAGCAACACAGGCAGGACTACAGGGGGAGAAGAAGGATGTGAGGCATATGCTGACAGGAACGTGTTAAGTGTGTGCAAAGCCTTCATTATTCACAGCTCGGAAAAAGCTATTGGTCCTTTCTCTATTTATTTATTTTTTTGGTACCCCAAGGGTAATCATAAATAATTCTTCTCCATTTGGTTCCATGGAATGAAAAATGTTTTAAGGTCATTATAAATTATATAAAATTTAAAAATAAGCTTGTTTACTGTCTTGCTGGCAGTTTAATGAAAGCATTGATACTACTTAAATGTTTAATGTCTAATGTCAGCAGCCGATTAGCCTAGCAAAATAACTTATCGCACACAAAACAGTCACTTAACCCTGAGTAAAACCACACTATATTGTCTTTATATATTTGTTATTTATTTGTTTAATACAGAAAATATATTTATGTATGTGTATATGTATATATTATATTAATATATACATATACTATGTTATACATATATATTATATTTATATAATTTATATACCGTATTTTCCGCACTATAAGGCACACCTAAAAGCCTTTAATTTTCTCAAAAACCGACAGTGTGCCTTATAATCC
>JAQMCX010000008.1:5589496-5626309 GCA_029814765.1 Acanthurus leucopareius
TACATACATACATACACACACACACACAAACACACACAGATATATATATATGTATATATATATATATATGTATATACATACATACATGTATATAATGTAATGTAATTTGTGAATTAATCATCTTCAGAGGTGTTGATAAGTGGATTTTGTTATCTTTGGACAATGCCAGATTTGCTGTTTCCCTCTGTTTCAAGTATTCATGCTAACCCAAGCTAACTGGCTGCTAGCAATAGCATCAAATTAACTGAATGGAAATGACAGTGATATCAATTCTCTAAATAAGCTCTCAGAAAGTAAGAAACAAGTGTATATCTGAAAATGCCAAAATATTTCTTGAATGTATTTTTATTTTGTTTGTGGTATGTGTTAATGAAACAGCTGCACTTTACCCTGAAGCAGCTCTTGAAGCGCTTGCTGACCATGTAGAGGGCAATCGGGTTTATGCAGGAGTTGACTGATGCCATGTTGATGCCAATGTAGTCCAACACCAAAAAGAAACTAAAATGGAAACAGAGACACATCAGTTTCCTGTTTGGATAGAATTAATATTTTTCCTAAAATAGCTAGTCAAGGCACCACTCTACTTTCTTGTACTTTTTTGGAGATGTATTTACTTTCATACCTAAGCAGCTCACAGCGGTTTGGATCTTTCTCATCATAGATTGTGAGCTTCAGGATACGACTTAAGTGGAGAGGCAGCCAGCACAGAGCGAAGACCAGGACCAGACAGAAAACTGTCTTAGCAACCTCCCTTCGCTGAGCACACACAGAAAAACACACATAAATCAATGTTAAGCAGCATTACTGGATTAATGTGGTAAAAGCCTTCACTGTAGTTTTATATAGCTTTAAAAATTTAGGATTTTTAAATTGTTAATTTAATGTTTTCCCTACTAAATTAAAAAAAATGTTATTTATTTAATGTTATAGCAAACTTAATATGAGGACAGTCAGAAATCAAATTATTAGCTTGAAAACTGTCAGCAAACCTGTTTGAGGTGGTCACTGAGAGCGATCTGGACACCATTCTTCTTCCTCAGCATCTCACAGGTCATCAGTGTGTAGAAAATAGCAGTACAGGCCAACGGCAGGCAGAAATAGACACTGAACAGCCACCAGTCCTTCGCTGATTTATAAAACTACTCAGAGAAAAAACATATGAGAACAGCACCGGATTATGCCCAAATATCTACACAAAACAACTTCAGGTTAATGGTGAAGCATGTTAAAGGTTCATATAATGGAGCATATCCTGAGTTTGGCCTGGACTGTGGTAAGAGACTCAAGGGTCTGTCTCAAATTCAAACCTGTTGACTTGAATTTAAAAATCTATTCATCAAAGTAACTCTGCAGTGTTTAAAGTGTTCATTGCTGTTGTTTTAAGGTTGAAAAAAGAAACCACATGAACACATATGTGGACATACATGCAGGCGCCGCAGTATTTTCCCTCAGCCATGGGAGCAATGCCTCATGTGATATATGTGTTTTTCTATTTTACAAAACTTCATGAGCTCTGAACTGTAGCGCTGATCTCTGCCAGGAAGCCTTCACAGTAGGACTGTGGTTGTATGCGGTTTTATGATAAGTTTGCACATATACACATACATAAGTTAGCATGTGTGCCAACATCTGTATCTCTCTAGGTCTGTATGTGTCAGTGTGTATTCTGTGTGCTTCTGCAGGTTTTCAGCGTCAGCAGCTGTGTCAACACACACAGTTTTTTCGCTACACTGAATTATATGACTCTACATGTCTGTGTGTGACAACTCACCGTCATAAAACTAGTTTTCTGCATAGGGTGCAGCAAACAGATCCTCAGTTGTTCTCCTTTGTAGTCCATGGTGATCATGTCGAAGGCTATTGCCTCTGGCACAGCGAGGATGATGGACAATATCCAGATCAGCGCTATCTCGATAGCCATCCACTTAGGAACTCCAATCCCTTTAATACGGCTCCACGAGGCCACAGCGCGATACCTGAAAGAGCCAACACATACAGTCAGTGAACCAACCAATAAACACTAGTTAGAGGAATATTTTTTTAATATTTTAGGAAAAACACATATCCTCTTTCTTGCTGAGAGTTAGCTAAGAGGATGGAAAGCATCACTCTCATTGCTGTAGGGCAAGCAAAATATATCAAAAGTAGTTGATTTTTAACCTTCTAACCTTTTTTTGAACACCAGGTATTGACTATGCATATTACTAAAATAGCAACCAAAGATTATGAATGTGTGAGAACAAATTTTTAACAAAAACAGTGAGATGCAGACTCAATCTCCCAGCTCACAATAGATTCGACAGACATAAGTGTTAAAAGCCAATACTGATTACTAAAGTTAAAAACAGCAAGTAGGAGGGAGGTCAGGTGAAATGTCACTGCTTTAAAATGTTTCTGTAACCTCTGACTTTTAATTTAACATTAGGAAACAAAGAAAGGTGCTAACTTGAGAAGAAGGTGAGTCTGAGTTGTCTGTTGGTTATGGCTGGGTTTACCTGTCAATACTTAAAGCACACAAACTCAGCACTGTAATCCCCACTGAGGCTTTTTGGACAAATGGCACCAGCTTGCACAGAGTTACCCCAAAAGGCCAGTCCTCGGCAAGGAGCTGGAGAGAGAAACAGAGGCAGAAAAAGTAAAAAATGTATGTTTTCTCAAGTCTCAGGCATCTAGTATTGACCAGGTATACATGAACCTGAACAGTTTCTCTGAATATTACTTTGAATATAAAGGGCCTCTTTTTGACCTTAAGACGCTGTAACCCAGACAGGTACAGTAGCTCTAGGAGAACAAGAAAACTTTGTTAAACCTGTGCAATATGGGCCTTTTCCTGTCTGCCTTGGATGAGCGTCTGGAATGTGTGTGTAAATCAATTAAAATCATATGTGACCCTGGATCTCCCTGTACCACACTGTCTCTCCTGTCTCTGCTCTGGTATGCAGCCGAGTCCAGTTGTTTTAACATGCTTGCCCCCTTACCCAAATATACAGATACTTTGGCCCTCTTACTCTCTTAGGCTCTCAAACACACACACACACACATGCACGCACACACATGCAGACACACTCACACACATACACAAAATGAGCCAAACAGATAATAACATGCCAGAGACAGACAGGGATATAGAGAGGCTCAGAACAAGTAAAGTAATAACATGTAAAAAACTACTTGAAAGCCTCCTTTAAACAGTTTGTATGTGTGTATTCATGTGTGTCTGTTTGTGTCTATGTGAGGGGAAAGGGTGTGTGTACAAAGGATTTAAAGTCAAATATGCAGCAAAATACTTGTGCACGACCTTAAAAAGCTATTTTCATGATCTGTAAGGGGAAATAGCGAGAATGCAAGAAAAAAAGTTGAAAATCTGAGTGAGTTTTAATCTGACTGGAAATAAAAAAATAAACATTAAGCAGTTGTCTGTGCCATATGTTAACCCATATGGCAGAATTTTAAGGGAGCCATATCCTGCACCTTGACTCACCTTGTAAACATTAATGGGAATGCCGATGATGATGTGTAGCAGGTCTCCAAGTGCCAGGCTGGCGATCAGGATGTTGGGCCCGTTACGCATGCACTTATTCTTATAGATGATTCTCAGCAGAGTTGAATTACCAATAATACCCACAACAAACACCAGGCAGGACACCACCGTGTTGATGTACTTGAAGGTGTCTCTGATTTCTGTGGGTCCAGTGCACATGGGAGGTAGTCGTCGACGGGGCATTGTGATATTGGGCCTCACCGGACCCTGAACGTCTCTCTCTACGAGCCCCAGTCTCTGGGTGGCAGTAAGAGGATCTTTGGGTACTTGTTTGTTTGGCTCCAGCTGGGCACTGGTCACAAGCATGTGACCTGCCAAAATGAGTAACTCCAAGTAGAGCAGATGAGTCTTCATCCTGGGGTTTGGTTGTAAATATGGCTTTTATCCAACTGATCCTCTTTGAGGGCCTGGAACACAAGGAAAGTACTGTATACAGGCCTATTATCTGAATACAGGAGTATTATTATATTATTATAACAACCCCACTGTCTAGTCCAGCAGGGATATTAGGCTCCTGGACTTTTTACATGACTTTGTTCTTAGTCAGCTTTCATCTACATATAAACTCACAAAAAAAATTATAATTAAGAGCTGCAGACACACCCTGTAAAAAAATTAGGGATTGTACAAAATATTAGGGGGGAAGAAGGGTTCAAAAGTAAGGAGGTATTTGCTACGAGGTGAAGTAGTTTGACTTTTTGTATTTGCGGAGGTTCTTTATTTTTATAAAATTATTTTAGCCCTCCTTTGCAATTTAACTGCATCAATAACAACATCAAAAGGAGAACATTCTGATACACCATAGCTCATGTAGGTTTGCCAAAGAGCAGCTCTGTCTCTGGATCAGCTTTTATTATGTGTTCATCTGTGATGCACCTTAAAAGCCTTCTTAAGAAAACAAAATTTAACTTGGGGTTTGCAGTTCTTTTTCTACATTAAGAGGACTTCAAAGAAAACATTGATAACCCTTGCTTTTCTTTTCTTTTCTTTTCTTTTCTTATTTTATACATGTATATTAAAAAAAGAATCTTTGGCCACACTCACAGTGTCAGTACTTTTCTTACAGTTCCTAATTCAGTCAACTGTTAACTGTTTTCTAGTCACTGCTGTTACTTCAGTTACTTACCTTACTCCTAAATGAGGTAGAAGTCCTCCAGTATTTATGCCTCTTTAATCAAACTTTCCCAGTGACTCTCAAACTCTCAGGACAGACAAAAGTTCCCAAAGCGGATGGTTGCTGTTCCAGTGGTGACAGTGCAGTCATCTCCAACAGCAGCTGTCCTCTCTGTCACAGGTGTCAAAGTGAAAAAAAAGCTCCAGATCTATGATCCAGAGGCTCCAGTCTGCTGCTCTAGTAGTTCACTCCTCTCCAGTACTGGCTGCTGAGTCTCAGTACACGCTGTCTCGGGAGTCTGCTGAGTTGATCCCTGCCCTCTAACCCCTCCTCTTCTTATGTAGAGGCAGGCAGGATATTCACATGTTACTTGGTGTTCATCAAAGTGACATTTTTTATAAAGGGAAAACCCAGTACAATCCGTTCATAAGTGATTGTGTGTTTTTTGGTCCTCAGTGGTGAGTTAAGAGCGCCTCACTTTATTTGAATGGTATATTAGATCTCATAACAGCATCTCTCATTACTATTTTCACTGAGATGGATCATTTCTATTTTATTTTTATTTGGCCTATAAAATGTTCTTTGGTAAGACAAAAATTTAAAAAAAATCAGTATTTGTTATTGGGCCATTTTATTCAGTAATCTTTTTTTCACTGATTTCAGCTGGAAATCACTGAACTAAAAAATCCCATCTAGAAAGATCTAGAGGAAACTGCAGTTTTTGTCAACTTTTTGTTGAAGCACTGGCTGCTAATTATCAACAAATGAACCTGTTTGAAATGAAAATGATGCATGTTACTTAATTTGGTCATAACAGTAAAATATTTTCAAATTAGTTTTAAATGTTTTACCAAACATTCTTCATTTAAAACACAAAATTACTGATGTTTTAAGTACTTTATCACATCAAGCTTTAGATGTAAAAAATCAGTGCATTCTGAATCAATTAACAAAGGTCTAAAGTTGTGTTAGCTGGTCTATGACAATGAATACTAACGTACTTACGATTAGCAGGGTTAATGTCAGCCATGCTCACCATCTTTGTTTGGATTCTCAGCATACTAACATTTCCTTATTGACACTGAACATAAAGAAGGGTTGACTTTGATGGGATTGTCATGGTTTTTCAGGGATTTTAGTAAAATCCAAAGTATTGGACAACATGAGACTTTGAGCTGATAGAGCTATATAAAAAGTTAAGGGAACATCTAAATCATTACACTTCACTCTTAAGAGACATGAATATCTGTATAAGGTTAAAGGAAGACCGAAATCAGTAAGATGCAACTTATAAAGGTCACACAGGTCTGTACAGTCTTTCACGACAATCAAACCAGTGTTTTCCAAGAATTTCACTCAAGACTGAAGTAGGGGACTGACGAAAGACCAACAATGCCATTTTTAGAGCTGAGTTAGTAACATGGCTAAATACAGTTCCACTTCCTTTAGTGCCGGTGTTTGTTTGACAATTAAAATTAAACCCATACTGTCTGAGTTTTCCTAAGATGTGAAAGCATTCAGAACCCAGGACAAGTTCATCTAAATACTCTGGTTTAATTCACATGTGGGACAATGGTTAAGGTGGCAACCAGCTTCTATTTCAAACCAGTGCTATTGTCAGCACCCAGAACCATGTCTCCCATAAAATCTCTAATTTCCCATCATAAATGGGGGTGGGGTCTCTCCTCTTCCAGCCCTCTCTTCATCCTTGTGTCACTCAATGTATGCTTGTTTACTCTCTTTTTTTTCCATTTATGCCTGGTATTAAAATGCATCTTGGTGCTGACCACATTTGGTCAGCTCTGAGTCCAGGTGTGAAAGCACACAGTGCACTTAAAGATCTGATCACTCAGACGTTTTTCAGAGGCCTGTTGCCACTTCTTTCAGCAGTGTGTATGCTAATTTATCACAAGGCTGTACTCAACAACAATGTTTAATTAAATGAACAATGCAATAAATGTAATTGCATATAATATTAACATGTAATCTCTAATTAGAAATTTTATTTGTATTGAGGAGGCACAGCACCCAAAGCTCTATGGCCTCTTGCCTCTGAGGTGCTCAGTGTCCTCGGGCTCTCAGACATCAGCATAGCTGGGCCAGAGGGGAATGTTGACCCTGCATGGAAATGCTGAATGAAGTTGATAAATGTTATCAGATTGTCTCTGTTGGTTGCTAAAATGACCTTTGATCATTTTTGTAAAAAACTAATTCACATCAAAGGTTTTGAAACTATTGACTTTATTACCGGGTGGAGTTCCAGCAGCCATATCAGGATTATGAAATTGTAAAATACACTTAGTCCTAAAATTTAGGTGCGCAAGAAGCATAAGAATCAAGAGAAACTATTTGCATTTACGCACAAGGCAGAGCAGCATAATAACTAAACTGATTATTCAAATCTCCTGACACACTCATCTGAAACGCTGATAGGATTGGTCAGGTTAAAAATGGTCTGTTATCTTTCCCACATCAAAGAGGTCACATTCACACTCACAGCCAAGGATCACACAGTAAAATTGTTGTAAGAAAATGAGCCATCCTCTTTATAAATCTTGCGCTCCACCAAAGCTATCTAAAATGTATTTTAGATGCTAAGACTTGAATTCTATTTCCTCTGCCCCGTCAAGTTTGTAAGTTGAGGAAACTTAAGTTTTGCTGCTTAAATGTCCAGTGAGATGTGCAGCTGTAACAGCACTGTGTGCATGGAAACATTTAAATGACTAAAAGCAGCCTCTTTAATCATTATAGTAAACTGTTAAGTAAGTGCAAGATGCAGGTCATTAAAATCATCCCTGTATGCTTGGAAGTGGACGGTCAGAGCCAATCCAAGCATCACCGGATCACTGTGATGCAAATTACCTGATTGGGCTCTCTAATTCGCCACGTTAGGCAGCAGATGTTTGTGAACGCACTCGGTCTCAGCTGATGGCAGCCAAATAAAAACAACAACTCATTCGATCTTTGAAACAGCTGATATCTGCATATAGCTGAGAAATGAGATCTAAGCAGAGGTAACTACTTAAGAGGAATGTGGAGATGCATGCTGAGGCCAGATGTGAACGAATACACTGTGATGAGGTCACAGGGTGGAGGCAGGCTCTTTGACAAGGATAAACATGTTTTAAGTTATTTGTTGTTTGCTGTTGTCCTTCCACTCCTTCCAGTCTTATCAAATACAGATTCGGTGACACTATGTAAAATGCATTTTACTTTACAGGGGAGTGATAACATCATTTGGTGAGTCTCTTATTTGCTTGAAATGTTAATTTCTGGACATTACTGACCTCACATAGGTCTCTTGCAGTGTTTAGACCACACCTGTAATGGCCCAGGTTTGATCCTCCCTGTGAGGCTCAGATTTTCTGAGAAGAGTTGTACTTGAGCCAGACAGCCATGAGCTCCAGATGTGTTTCTGTGTTGATAGATCACCATCTCAGGGGAGCCTTAGGAACTTCAAATAGATAGACTCTGTGTGTTTTCCTACTGTTTGTCTGCTGCCTGTGCACCTCAGCAGGAGAGTTCACAAAGTGGAGATGCTTGTCTTTAAGGTAGTGTTCTACTGGCTAAAACTATTTTTTACTTCCAGATTTAAGAGGAGGACCCAGTGCATCTGTGCTTGTGAGTGTGTTGTCCTTGTCCTTATAGCTATTTCCACGTTGCAATATTATTTCTCTTGTTCAGTATTGTCCTCCGTCCTACTTTGACTAATTTAAAAAGTGACTGTGTGAAAATTTATAGTGGGGGTCAGAGAACAGGAAGGGTGTTGTAATCTTCACTTACAACTAAATAAACATTCCTACCTCACACTTTAAGTTCCTCTCTGGCCACTAATGTACATGGTATAATAAGTATTTTGTTTAACTAAACAAAAAAAATGATAGAAAGACTCTTAAAGGTGAATGGAGGCACATTTTTCTAGTTTGCTTATCAAGAAATTCTGAATATTGTCCTCTATTGTTCTGTTCTGGACATCTCTCCCTTCAGCAGAGGAATGAAAAAAACACCTCTCTAGTGAGAAAATGTGCATAGATACAAATCAGTACAGTTAAGATCTTTTATATTAGAAAACACATTTAAGGAAAAAACATTTTTGACTGTAGGGGATCTTTGGTACAGCTTCACATACCTTCTTTTCATTTAAATATCTCAGCATAAAGTGCACAGTGTGAGGCATGTTAGCAGCAACGGCAATGGTGGAACATTTTGTGTTTCCGTTATTGCTTGATTTATGGGCCCTTCCTTGGTAAAGTGCACATCTTACTTTTACCTGTTTTCAGCTGTTTTTTTGCTAGTTATTGTAAAAATGAAGATTTTGCATACAATGGCTACATGAAATCATTTCGTAAAATGCAATGCATTTAGAGATGATAATTATTCATCAAATAAGCACCACTTAGACCATCTGCAACAGTGAAATGCTGCAGTACTTTCACAATAATGTATCAGTAGAAACATTAAAAATAAAAAATAATAACTACTAGATGTTATCATGTGACAATAAAATAAAAGTAGAAACACTATGATATTCACATGGGCAGGGCTGTGTGTAGTTTTTGTTGTTATCAGAATTGCCCATATCAGACATCGTTAAGTAAAAACCACATAACCATCTCTGTTGGGCAAAATCCCTACACTGTAAAACAAACAGTAGCAGCTTAAAGCTCAAGAAAGTTTTTACCATGATGAGTTTTTTATTTCTTGGAATTTTTTGTTTAACGACTATTTCCAAAGTTGTTTTGGATATGGAACAGGCTGGATGCCAGAAGCTTCAGAGAACTGAGTGATAACCTCTAACAGAAAACATCAGAGGTTCACTTGAGATTTTTTTTGTGTTATGTAAGCATCATATGTAAGTTATGGTATTTCTTTCTTGAATTGGCCTCTTAGATGTGTGTTACATACTGTCAGCTGAGCGCAAATCATTTCCACTTATACACTTATGTATCACACTGTCAGTATATTTATTACTCAAGTTTTCAAGTTTTAAAGAATATCTAGATCAACTCACCACAAACTTTCCCTCCTGATTATCATTCAATATTATCACTATTTTAACATGTGTGCTCTCTTTTCCATTTGATGCTGCTTGCAGCTATGCTCATGATAGAAACTGTGAAATGTTCCACATGCCATGTGATGGCGAAGCTATCACAATATCATGCCTAAGATGAGAAGAACAGTCGGCGAGCCCTGTAAACAGGGAGTCGGTTCTCTGGCTCAGGTTCAAAGCCCCGGAGCAAAGAGCATCAAACCAAATCCCTCCATAATAAGTAACTGTAATAAAGAAAGAAGCTTCTCCTCTTGGGAACCATTAACATGAATCAAAAAAAACACCAAATTCCAATTTAAAAAGGGAACATTTACAAGACACTAGAGGGAACAATGAGAACAAAAATTCTAGTGTTGATTACTATTTTTAATATACTTTGCTAATATTATGTCCTCAAACTTTAAGTACACAAAGACAGCTTTTACTAACGTCCTGGAGCGTTGGTTGGTAGCTTTTGGCATAAATGCCTTTTTTTATTTCCTCATGAGTAGTGTTGGGCAGTAATGCATTCTTGTATAACCAGCAGTGCGCAGGGACTACAATTTGAAATTTGTAATTACACCACAGTTACTAATCCCATTTTTACTCTGTTATTTCCACCATTTGTGAGTCAGCTTGTTAGTCTCTTTATCAGTAGTTTCATGGACAGTCACTGTAAGCTTTGACTCTGGCAGACTGACTTGGTAATTATCTTCTAGCTTGCTGAAGGAGCTGAGGTTGTATTGATGCTGTTTTTCCCCATGGCTGACCCTTACAGGTATGTTGTTGACTCCTTATTTTAAACTTGGTTGACTTATTTGTCTATTTAATTTTATTTATTTATTTATTTATTTTTATCATTTTCAGTTTTCTGTTGCACTTTTGTTCAGTTTAGGCAAGAAAAGTACTTTGATGGGTTTGATGGGAGAAGATCATGGTTTGGGTATAAAGTAACTGTAATAGCTGTAACATAACTGTGAGACAGAGAGGAAGGACACATTATGTCAAAAATGATAAACTATTATCTGGAGTGAATCAAAGGTGATAAATACATTGATACAAATAGGATAAATACAGTTTTTGATTTTAAAAAGTTTGCTATTATTGAATAAAAAACTACAACAAAAAAATCTTGTGATGCATGGAATTCCCAGCAGTCAATGGGGCAAATTTTAAGCCAGAAAAAAACCTCCAAACCTCAGACTGACTGCTGGTTAAACCACAACATCTTGTTTTACACTTATTACAACTTTCTTTCATATGTTAAATACATAAGATGTAACATGTCAACTAAGGCTTTGAAGCTGTTTCAAAGGCCACAAATGAACTCAGAACTGCTGTAAAAAGTATAATCTTATTCACTCTAAAATGAGTAATATGTCATTTTATCAATTCTGTTTTTCAAATAACTCTCAAAACACTGCTCGGTAATCTCGTGAGTGCTAAAACAGACTATATTACTCCACTAGTCAACTCACTTTGAAGAAGCCTGTGAGTAATTATACGTAGCTGTCACTCAAACTCATGCTTTATTACATCCCAAAAGATCTTTACAGCTATTTAGTGACAGTGACTGATGTCCCAATAAACTGAATTAGAGCAAGAAGGTCCACTTCTTTCTCTCATGTCTTTGTTTACAGGATCATTTCGCCTGCTCTGGTTAATGAGTGAGGAGTCCCCTCCCCATTTCTCCATTTTAAAAGCAGAAAATCATCTTTGGATATACCAGATCCAACATAGACAAAGGACTGATTTGTTCTGAACAAGAGGAGATTCATTCCCATCAGTGTCAACAAGAGGGTACCTTCGCATTCGCACAAAATGCCCTCAGAGCCCGCTCTGTTAGAGGCAGGACGCACTGACTTTACAGCTGAATTATGCCCACCGGTGTGTTGTTATACATTCGCCTTGTGTGTGTCCTTGTCCTCAGGAATCGGATCAGGCTGACTAGCTTTTGCCCTGCAGCCTTGTAAACTGGGAGGTGGGTTAATAGAGAGTGATTAGCTGCCACTTTATTGGATCCATAAAGGAGGCATCTCCTTGAGTCCTTTCCTTCACTCTATCAATCCTTTGTTCTCCCTGTTTGGTCTTCAATTGCCTTTGTACTTTCATTTCCACTTAATCCTTCTAATTAATTGTACTTGTACGCTGATGTTCCACTGAGAAAGAAGCTTCTGTCTCTAACAAAAAAAACAAACAGAAACTTTTGATGAAAATATTTATCCCAGATTCCCTCTGATTGTAGACTTTGTGGTGAATCACAGATAAATCTAAATTTCATACAAACATCATAGCTTATTTTAAATCTACATTCAGTCTCACTGCATCAGGTAGTGACTTAATCTGCTTTTGCCCTCTTTTGTTAAGTTTTTTTGGCAAATAAAAGGTACATAATAGTCTTCAGGGAATGGCATATTTGAACAATAATTCTGTCTCTGAATATTATAAAGGACAGTTTTATAAGAAAATGACCTCAAGGTGTTTAACATCTGCGTCAAGGGCAGAGCACATGTTTACATCAGATAGAAATGTTGCATGCAGCCAGAGAATTTTCTGTGTGTGATTTACTGTGAATTTACCCTTTAACACAAGCATTTACCTCAAATTTAACCCTTCGTCTGCCTTTACTTTTGTTTTAGCAGTACATATGGAACACAAAGCGGATATCCTTTGGAAACTCCTTTTATTCATCATAAACTTACCAGCAATGTGTTTTTTTTCTTTGTCACAAAGGATTTTCGAGGTAGTTTTGGATATTTTAGGCCACATGTTTATTTTGATGTGATATTTTTAAACTTTTCATGAGATTGAGAGCTTTTTCACACAAGAGACGATGTGAACAAGGAAAAAATCATAGTCAGACAACCAGCACAGCAAAATAACACAAATGAGGCCTGACAACCACGAGCTACAAACTGAATAAAACAATTACAAAATAAAAACATCACATACATAGACGAGTGTTCAGAGAGAGCAGACATTCATCAAGGCCAAAAGTTTGCTCTCCTTTGATATGCAAATCTGCAAGTGCAACTGCTATAGATGTTTGAAAATATGTCCAAAACTATTAGAATGATGTGAAAAATGGTTGGGTCCAGCCTGGCTCATTATTCTAGCTGTGTATTTACTTTCTATTTCTGTTCTCACAAAGCATAAAATTCAAATTTTTCCCAATATCTCTGGTAGACATCCACTCTGACATGTGATGAAGATGATAGTTACTTGCTTGATATGTGCAATATTACAACTGCACTGGTTCCACCGTGAAACCTCTGTTCCTGAAAATGTCAAGTGTGATAAGGAGTCATCGTATTTCTACAGTTGGTCATGCTTTCTCACAAAACCTAACTTGAACTTAACTACTATCTACTGGATTTTTTGGCATTCGTTAAACCAAGGCCAAATCTCACAGTGTGAATGAAAAATAATTTGTTTATCTGCTCCAACATTCCAACCGTTCAGTTGTCATTACAAAAAAGCATTGTAACACAGATAGCAGCCTGTTGTAAAATGTATCCTGTCCCTCTTTATTCCATCTGTTCTGCCTCTCACATTCCCCTTTTATCTCTCCACCCTTTCTGTCCTCATTTTTCCTTCCTCTGTCTTTTCTACAGGCTCCATTTGTGTCGTTTACCCCCTCTAACTATCTCCAAGGTTTGATTTTCCCTTCTGTTTAGAGACAAAAAAAGAGGTTGTGCGTTCAACATTAGGCACCAATGAAATGACTAAACCGAAGCCCTCAGGCAACCCCTGCACCCAGGATGCAGCACTGCGTGTGCTCTCGAGCACATATGCTATTGTATCTGCATGTTATGTGTGTGTGTGTGTGTGTGTATGTGTTTATTCCCCCTTAGGCCATCTTCTTTTTTCTCTCTTTTCTTCCATTTCTGTCTGGATGTCCTCCTGTGATAATGGTCCATTAACACTGAGCCCTTCTTGACATCAACACAATACACTCTTATGTGTGTCTGCAGTCTAAAGGTCTTCCCCAATTTATCATAGAGCAAATATGCATGAGTAACAGAAAACACACAGCTAATAGGGCGAAAACCTGCTGATTTTTTTACGAGCCACACATAGAGACAATACACGACTGACAAGTTTTTCAAAGGAGTCTGAGATGTATCGTATCTGACTTACTGTGCTGTCGCTTGGATACATGTGTATTGTTTTCTTGTTGATATTAGGGTGCCAAGTTGAAATGTACCACATGAAAGGATACTGCTGCTGGTTGGCATCCATTGGTGCTGTGAGTACACACACATGCAACGGATGCACAGATGCACGCACAAACATACACGTTCAGACTCAGATGGTGATGATAAACACTAGCAAACTATGTTAACATGTTATCATCTCTCACATGATGTATGTTGTGCATGCTTGTGCATACTGTATGTGCTTTAATGGATGTTAAATATCCATGTGACCGACTAAACAGAACCTGTCTTCAGTGATTAAAACTCTTTCCACGGTGGTTATCCTTCTTTCCCTCTTAGATTTCTCCTTCACACATGAACTCCTGCACTCCATGCATTTCTTCAACCATCCCAGGGATTTTCTCACCATAAACATATCACGCTGCCTGCCTCCCTTATACGTATATTATTTCTTTTTCACTCCCTCCCCTTCTGAAAGGAAAGATTAATCTTTACTGTCTGTGTTTCTCTCCTCCCTCCCTGGAAAGCTGCTGTTTGACAGTAGTGCATAAATGTTCAAACCATTCCTGTTCTGAACAGGCTTGGCCTCTGGTGAGGCTCCTCGCAGCTTTCTAAATATCTCTGACCTGCAGAGTAAAAGAGCTCCTGCACTTCTAAACACAGCAGACCCACCTCTTTAGACACACACATGAACCACCTTTTTAAAATTTTCATTCATATTTTATACATTTTTGTTTGCTATCTGTGTTTTAACAATGCAATAATACCAGTCAGCCATCAGTTTTGCATTTTTTTAAGGTGCTTCCAAAACATGAGCCATGCCTAAGTTATTTAATCAATATATTAATTATAGACTAACATTTTAGGAATTTGCGGGAGAAATCACACTGAAGTAAGTCAGATAACCCAGGAGATTACAAATGAAAGGCTGACATGATTCATTAGATGTAGCTGTAAATGGGTAGGGTTATCAAAGCATTGACATTTTAACTCATGTTTGCTGATGTCTTGTCAGGTATAACCAGCACTGTTGAAAAAGAGGACTAACCATAATCCTCTCTCGGTATGGCTTTAACAACAACGTTCTCATCCCATGTCGTCAAATATTGCTGCTTTCGTCACATCATTTGGTGTCTGATGTAAACCACAAGTAGCTCTTTCCAAACACCTAGTTAATGTTTTGATCCAGTGTCAGTGTGGTTAGGTTTAGGTGACAAACTACTTGGGTAGGTTCAGGAAAAAAAAATACTGTCTATGTGAAAAAATTTTATGGTTTTACACTTCCAGCATTTCCTTTTTATTTATGAAACCTATCACTTTATCTTGGACCTCCACCCTTCTTGAGAATCTTCGCCCATTTTACAATGTAGGGTGAAACATTTGCTATGAGCATTTAAAACTGATATGGATTCATTTACATTGGAGTTTGCTGAGAACTGAATGCATCTCATATAAAAGCTAAAAGGCACCTTCTGTGTCTGTATGGAATGCCAAAGTATTTAATAAAGTGTGACCACTTGAAGTCTTGGGAAGGACACCAGGCTGGTTCTCATGCCCCACATGTGAACGTCTAAAACTGTAGATCTTATCCTCTCTCTTCATGGCTCTGGCTATTAAGCAGTCATCACCTCTTGTTTAACTTGCAGGTGCAGAGCCATGTTTCTCTTTTTATATTTCATAAACTTTGACAACTGCCTTTAAGTGAAAACATGCTCAACTGGGTCCACAGGGCTCTGAAGCTCCACTGCTGCAACACTGTACAACACTGGTTCCTTAGAAGTACATTCTTTCAGTGTAAAGCAGATCGGATCAGCTTTTATATGCGAAGAACACACATACAGAAGGCAGACAGACTTCTTGCTTTATAGTTGTATGGGGCCTCACGCAAACCAAGAAAAAAACAGCATCCCCAGTGTGTGAATCGATACAAGACACACTTTCACTCTGGGCGTGGTCAGGATCACCACCGAAACTTTGCTTCTCTTTGGAGAAGACAGTATGTGATTTCATCTGGTGGGAAAAAAAGCAGTGGAAAAGCAATTTTGCCTCAGTGTCAACATGTCTTCTGAAATTGAAATTGTGCAAGAAAGAGAGTTATAAAGGATTCACTATGAGGGAATGTGACTTTTTCTAATTCAATTTCTCCCTCTATCTTCCTCTCTGTCTCTTGTCCTTTACTAAAACCCTCACAGTAATTAAACCGGTCCAAAAATAATTATTCCACTATTCATTCCCCCTAGCCGTGTCACTGAACGCATGATAGTCTTCACATGGTCTAAGCAGTGATTGAACAGCTTAGTGCATGCAATATGTCAACAAGGAGACTCTCTCTCTCTCTCTCTCTCTCTCTCTCTCTCTCTGTTACTCTGTCTTTCACATGTTCCGCACAGTCAGTCATCAGGCCATCGTCTCGGCTGGCATAACAACAAACAAAAACAAAACAAATTCGCTAGTTTTTTTCACTGCCGAGTTTCTCCCTATGTCATAACTAAGCAGTTCTCCTCACCTGTCAAATATTTGGGGTGTTTCGATCATTAAAAAACACAGTGGTTAGTTTGTTATTTGCTTTTGCTTTTGAATGAAAACCAGCACATTAATTAAACAGAAAATTTCAGCCTAATTATGCAAGAAAGAGTCATCGTAACCAAAGTGTTATCTCTTAAGCAAACAAGACCAAGAAACAGTCATGCTAGCAGCTCTGTAAGTTAGGCACATTTGTACTAACAGCTAAATGCTAATGCCTGCATGCTAACATGCACACAAGTAGAAAGCTATCGGCTGATGATTACATCATGTTTACATGTTAACCATCTTATTTCAAGCATGTTTGCATGCATTGCATTGCATTTTTCATTATTTTTAAAAATTTGTTCAGTCTTCTGGTTTGTGATGTTCTGTGATATTCTAAAAATAAAAATTTGACCTGATGATATCACTAATCATCAAAGTTAAGAAAGTCATTAATGAATATTTGACCTAAATCTGGTGGCAAACGGTGCATTGGTGGTTGCAATATTTCAAGCTAGATTCTAAAAAAATAATAATAATAATAATTTCAATTGATCTCCCAGCTGTTGGGACAGAAGAGAACTGACTGACTGACCAAAAGAGCTGAGCAGTATTTATATACACACACAAAACAGAAACACACTCAAAAACAAACCGACAGACAGATAGACAGACAGACAGAGACACACAAAAACATCTGTTGATACTGTTTTCAAGGTCTGGTTGAAGAGCAGAGATAGTGAGATTGAGATTGTGCACAGATGGTTTTCTTGGGGGACAGATGAAAAACAAACCACACTTTCTGCGTTCCTTTTGGTGGACTTTAATAAGCTGAATGCATAAGTATCAACAACGTCCTTCTGATATTGATTTGCTTGTGCAAAAGCAGCTGCATTTCAGCTGTTTCAAAACTCTGTCTCTAACCAGTGTTGTTTTCTTTTTCTGCATTTCCTCCCTTGGGATGAATTTAACTTGAAATGGAGAAATTAGCAGGAAATTGCTTTTATCTTGTTGATCTAATCAGATTTGCATGTGTCCCTATCATTATTTTGTTTGCTCACTGTAAGTCAGAGACAGATCAAATGTTCCATTAGTAACATTTGGGGATACAGTGGGTGTACAGGACAGGCTGAGCATTCATGGAAATGACTACAAGTGTGAGATGTCTCAGATAAGATGGAAATGCACTGAGTTGTTTCATGGTCATGGTCAGAGCTGTCTGGTCTGCCAATCCAAGACAAGTGGCTTGTTGTGGGATAGCAGCATTAATTCAATAAGTGTAGCTGCATGCCTAGACTCATTTCTTGCTTTGCAGTTCAAGAAAAAGTGCAAGAGAGGCTACAAAATGTATTTTTAGCTTGCTTATGGCATGACCATGGGTAAGGTTGGTCCACCATTTAAATCAAGACCTACATATCCCAACAACTATTGAGTGACCTGTTTCCTTTAGTGATCCCATGACTTACGTTAGTTCTAGTGCAGCAGCTTGAACTTTTCCTTGATCGCGTGAAATATCTTCAAATCTAGCTGACGTAATGGCACAAACTTTTGAGCGGACACTCGTGGTTCTCAGAGGATGAGGCCTAAGGGCCTGGAAGCTCTCAAATGGATGCAAACACAGGCAGCTGCAGACACCACTCACATTTAGTAGTTCTAGATATATTACTTCGTGGACCCTGATCAGAGGACTTGGTACATCAGTGTCTGTAAGATTAGTGTGTAGTGACAGAGCGGTGAACTCTGGGTAGTCACAACAAATTTTGCATTTGCAAACACTGACTGTTAAATTATGGATTTATGACGTTGGTGATCCCCTGATTCATCATAAGGTTGACATTTGTGCTTACAAGTGAAATGTCTCAACAACTATTGGATATGCAAGAAAGACCTTTCTCACAAATGTTATGTCTCCCTCAGGATAAACTGTTTTAACCATGATAATCCCTTTATCAGGTCAAAATCTCCCTTGGTTCACCACTTTGGTTTATGACCAAATAGCTGCAAAAACCAATTAAATTCTCATCAACCTCAACTCTGCTTTGTGTTTATTGCTAAATAGAAAATGTTTACAGGCAAGATGGTGAAAAGAAGAGACACAGCAGTGCAGGGAAGGAGTTTCATCAATATTAGTTTAATGGCCTATGCATGTATGTCCCTTTGTGTACTGGATACAAAACAGTGGTGAAAAAGGAAAGAAAGAAAATAAATGCTGACCTTTACCATGTAATGTGCCCTATGGGATCCTTTCCTCTCAAGGCATGATCTCTTTCCTGCAATGTTGTTTTTATTTTTTCCTGCACATTAAAGCCATTGGCAGTGATCTTTGTGGCACATTTTTTTAGATTTTTGAAAAGGAAACTTTAAAATATACGGATATGAACCTGTACACACACTGCTGTACATGTAGGCATGTAAGAGATCATGTGGAAGTATGAACTGGATAAAATCCTAGTTGCTATAATGTTGTATAATAATTGTATCCCTTTAATTAAATAAATTTCTAGCTTCAAATATTTCATTTTAGGTTGGTAGTTTTCTCCGATTATGCTTATTTAAACGCATTATTAACGCATTATTAACGCGTCATTAACGCGACGTGTCGACAAATGCAAATTGTGCAAATTTTTTACCCTGCTCTATATGTAACTTAACAAGATATTTATTGCGTTTCTTATACTCTAGGAAAAATTGGAGAGGACAATAATAATTCCTTGGCCATCATCTGGTATTTAAGACTGGACCTGCTCTGGTGGTAACTTAGTTCACGTTTACAATAAATACAAATTACTTTTGTTTTGACCAGAGAACCATCAGGCAAAACTTTAAAGCTAGACTTTCTGTTTAAAAGTCCATTTTCTGTATCCATTTCTGCTTTGTAACCGTTTGCAATGTTATTTTAGCGCCACTTCCTGAAGCTACGGGAGCTGGCAACGCACAGACCATGTGTGCGTTAATCGCACGTTAAAAAAATTAGTGCCATTAAAAGGAGTTTGAGTTAACACGCTATTAACGCGTTATTAACGCGTTAACTTCAATAGCCCTAGTAAAACTGACGAAAATACGAAAACTGCCGGTCTCTGCAGCCCCATTCAGTGCTTCAGAGCCTTTTAGCATCTTTAGGCTCCTTTTTCTTTGTTTTTCCTTGTTTCGTTTTTTTCCTAGCAAACAACTTGAACAACTTTAATACAGTCCCACAGCTCTCATCAGTGTTGTCTCTAGCAGCAATTGTTCTCGGAAACTTGGTTTATTGAAACACAGTGTATGCTGAGTAGCTGGCACTGAATGACTGACAGATACACTTTACGATTAACTGGTAAACATAGCAAAGGGTTTAGAATATGGCTAAAATTAGCATTAAATTAAATATTTGAAAGATTTACATGTTTGCATCTCAGTCAAACCCAGACTCAGATAAGAGGTCTGTTAGGAACCATAATCAGGACCAGCAGACATTTCAGAATGACTAGTGTAGCTTTAATTTTGCTGTGTTGTTTTTAGCTTGTTAGCACATAACTGGCAGTGGTTGACACAGCATCAGCGGTTGTACTAATGCTAATTTTGGTTACTTTGGTTTTTACTTTAGACTTTGGTCAGGTCCTCTTCACAATCAACGATCCTCAAAACTTGAGCATTTTTTAAAACAGTGGGAAGCCACAGACATGAGAACAGTTTCAATCATTTTATTTTAACATTATAGTCCTACGAAAGCACATTGAAGACAATTCGTCCAGACCACGAGACCACACACATGGGTCAGGCCATGCCCCCCCAATGGCTGAGGGGTGCGAATTGGGCCCAGTATCAGGCCTGAAATCGTCTAGTGTGTAGAAATCCTTACTCTCTGTACTGACATAGCTGCTTTGTGCTGGAGGTTTCTGCTTTCTTTGAGTGCAATTGGCTTTGTAATTTATGACGTACTGAATGTAGCTTGTTTGAGATTTGTTTTAATCTCAGATTTTTATCTGTCAAACATCCAAACACACAAGCAGGGGATTTTTTGTTTATCAAATAGTTGAGATAAGCTTTAATTTGGCTTTTGCAGCCCTCTCAACTGTTAACATCACACACACAGGGTGCTAACAGATTGATCTTTGTGTGTGTGTCTTAACAGTGAAAGTGCAAGAACTTAACGTCTTTAAAAAAAATACACTGGGCCCTCTGTGTGAGTGAAGCAAACAGCTAAGCTCGGAGCGGACATTGGAACAATTGTGTGACTCTAGCGGGTGTTGTGACCTCGTTTGAACATAGTTTCAATAAATTCAATTGCTGTCAAAGTTTGTGTGTGTTTCTGTGTGCCTAAATGAATGGAGGTTTTTTTTAAGGCTATACAGTCCTGAGGGAGGAAGCTTTTGTCTTACCAGCCTTTATGGATAATGATTTTCCAAGAGCTGGAAAAGATTAATTCTTAATGCTTCAATTTATCAACACAAATCTGAACTTTTCTTCAGTTGTCACACTGTTTGTTAGGTTGTTTAGTTTTGCGCTACTGCTGGTATTGACTCAGAAATATCTACATAACACACAAGATGGAAGAAGGAGGTTATCTGGGACGAGATCAGAAGACAGTTTGCTGTGATCACACTTTGGCATGTTTTTTGAAATGTGAGTTTCCTGCCACACTGCCAACGATTGTGTCAGACTGCACCTGTGGAGCAAAGTGTGTGTCTTTTAGACAGGAGAGAGAGGAGGAGAGATGTGATTGGTTTCTTACCTCTGACAGTCTGCAGCAACAGAGACGTGATTGTTCCCTCAGCAAATTACTGTGTGATATAAAACCTCATGCCTTCAGAAGACATGTGACTCTTATTTGGTTGAGATAGGAGAAGGGTTGCACTGTGACTATCTCGCTTTTTCCTTCAGTGTGTGTACACTGTGTGTGTGTGTGTGTGTGTGTATTATTGATTCGTGAACCCCTACAGTGCCTGGCCTACTTGGCTAATTTGCCACGGTGCGCTGATCTCATGGTCGAACCTATTAAGCCACTCAGTATGAAAATTTCTTCTTGACTGCAAGTAAATTGTGAAAGTGGCACAAATAAACACATAATTTAGCAGTAAGACTGTGAATTCTGCATAAAATGTTTCTCAAGAATACGCTCTCTACTTCTTCATTATTAAAGAGTGTCTGAGAGGCACACTAACACGTCAGGCAGGTAGCTGCTTATCCGCACTGACACACAGACACGGTGAGTCGTCACAGTGTTTGTGACATTTTTCTCCAAAATCACAGATGACTTGGAGCTCAGAGACTTAATGAGAACTTCTTAAATACATCAAGCACAGACAGTATAGTGTAGAAGCTATTTGCAATGCAGAAGCAAACTTTAAACAGAAAACAATCATCAATTTTTGAGGTTTTTTTAAGATTCAGGAAAAGGGAACCTGGACATAAAGTTATGCTGTGTTCCATCACCTCAATATATGCTGCAGGGATGAACACCATTCTTGCAGAAGAATATAAACGTTGGTCCAAAAATTCCTAGAAATGTTTGGATGGGTTTAGATGATGTGACTGGGAAAGCAAAGGCATGTCCGGAAGTATCTGTATTTACTATGTTTCTACAATCTTTTATTTGTTACCTTGTTTGGAAGGAAAGGAATGTTTTTATTTCACATAAACAACAATGAAAAAATTATCTTTTTTTTAACAATATAATCTAATATAAAGCCTACCGGATGGCTTTTTGGATAACTTTCATCCACATAATCCAGTCCTTGTCAATGGATGGAGTTTGCTCAGTGGATTGGTAATTAAAGATCTAAGGATTAAATCTGTTTTTGCATGACAACAGTTCCATCTGCAAGACATCCGTCCTATAAAGAGAACCTTGCATAACAGCTGAAAGCTCTTCAACAAATTCCAATTCAAAAACAAACAAACAAAAAACTATAAGTGGCCTTTTTTGGCATTGTGGAAGACTCTTTTTTTAAGGTCAAGAATTTCTATGTTGGGATATCCTGCTAAGTTTCTAGAATAAGTCAAGCACCAAAACTTGGGTGATCTTACATGTTCCATAACCCAGCTGACACTGCCTTCATTAGACAAGTTATCTTATAATATCCTCACCTCCAGTTTGTAACAAAGACTGTGACATATTTCTTTACATGCTGAAGCTGATGACATCACTGGGGTTATGTTGATAAAGCGCCTTCTGAGCCCTTTTCATTTGATTTCATTGGCTGAGTAGTACTCCTCAAAAACTCACCCTCATAGATGAATTGTGAATCAGCTTGTCACTGTTCTCTTTACCTTGTCAGCTTGCATTGTAACATTTTAGTCCGTAGAAGCATTTTGAGAGCTATAAAGAGTGATCCCTTTTGTTTTTGCTTAATTTTTAGATTTAGACTTAAAAGAAAAAAAAATTATATGGTCTGAGATTTGCTCGCTTCTGGGATCACAAAAATATATACACACACACACACACAAAGAAATAAATAAATAATAATGTCATTGTTCTCCAACTGATCTCATGTCAAATAATGTCAGGGTCAGTAATCCTCTGTCTGGCAGCCCATTTGTAACTTGTCTTAGGAAGCACAAGGGCTCAGGGACTGAAGACTCTTGAGTTTTTGGCACAGCGGTTGACAACTAGTGTCTTAGAGGCTTCGTATGGATGTTAATTGGAGCACCGCAGAGAATCAGGACATATGTTACATCCTCTCCTCACTCCTACCCATCCCTTCTCTTGTCATCTTCAATTCTCTTTCTTCACGGCCCTAATCCACTGCTTCCACTTCAGCTAAGTTCAAATAAAGTTTTTTTTTTCCATATCTCCTTGTTGACTCCCCCCCATCATCTAATCCTTCTCTCTCTCCACCTTTCACCCCTCTTTCCCACCTCCTCTTACTCCTCTTTCCTCCTTCCTTCTCCCTCATTTAAAAAAGTGGTTTGGAGCAAGAGATAAACAGAAGTGGAGAACAGCAGCTTCACACTTCAGTGTGTATATGAGAGGGTTCTGGTGTCAGTGAGCAATTCCACTAACGCCACCAACACACATCAGAGACCCCAGTGTGTGTGTGTGTGTGTGTGTGTGTGTGTGTGTGTGTTTGTATGGATTGTGCATATTGTGCCTGAGGGCAGGGAATTTTAAATCAGGCGTCCAAGGAAACTGATACCGCTGAATATTTGAATATTTATTCCTTATCAGAAGCAGGGACATTAATGAGTGAGCCGTGACTGAGTGGGTTATGAAGAGAGAGATATTCTGGCGGATGAGGAACAGGCAGATGGTGTGTTTACTGCTCTGTTTTCATTTCTTAGGTGGGAGGAAAGCGTTTGAGCTCTACCTAGTGTTTCTCCTCTGAAATTACATAAGACTGAACATGTCTAACAAAGAAAAGCTGAAGTTCTGACAACTGTATTGCCTGCTCATCTGCAATCCAGTCAGGTTTTTCTTTTTTCAACCTAGTTTTTGGATGTAGCTCTTGTAAATCTCAACAGCCTGCTATAATATTTCCATGTCAAGTTTCAGGAAAATCTATGGCAATATTACAGTGATAAAAACACCATAAAATACAATTGAGTTGCTATATGTCACTGCTAACCACCAGAGACATGCTATGATATCTGTAGGCACATTTTGGGAAATATTATTCATTTACACAGAGAGAGTTAGATGAGAAGAATGACAATACTTTCATGTATCTCTATTAAATATAAGACCACAGTAAGGAAAAAATTAGCTTAACATAATTTGGCTTATTCAAATCTCAATTAGATATTTTGATTCTTTTGCACAGATTAAGCAAAAGAGGCACAGTGTCATAATTTTTTAGCTTTAAAGGTGCTGGTTGGTTGGTGCTTTAGTTTAGACAAAGCCAGGCTAAGTGTTCTCCCCTGTTCCCAGTCTTTGTGCTAAGCTAAGCTAACCAGTGACTGGCTTTAGCTCACATTTCATATTTAGAGTGTGGAATGAACAAGTCCTTAGTAACGCCCCTGTGCAGTTATTTCAGGCTAACAAGACCAGGCTCCTCTTTTATTAAATAAGAAAAGAATTACAACTTTGCTTCAGATGCTAACCACAATTTAAAAGCTGAATATAAAGAATTGCCAGTGAAATCTGAATAAAAATCGCTAAAAAGTTGAGTAACTTCACTCTAAAATAAAATTTAAAGCACCATTTTTGTTCTTGCTGATGTGAATCATCATCACCATGTGATTCCAGGTAAAAAATAAGCTTATTTTTTTAAAAATAAACAATAAAATTTCAAACTATTTGTTTAAATTAAACCAAAAGGCACGTAATGGTCACTTAAATTCACATGTTAAAGGAACAACAAAGCTCCTGCAAGTGACACAATTTGGACTCAGAGTCAAAGAAGCAAACATGTGGAACAAATCTCCCCTCCCTTTATCTCCTTTAACATTCACTCTGTTGGCCTGTTCCCGTCTTAATGGAACAATGGAGCGGCATTACCAGCGGCTCATCCTTGTGATCCTGTCTCCCTGGGGTCCCAGTCCCCTTCCAGTGATGTGTAAATCTAGGTCGACTGTGCTGTGATTTAGTGAGCCTCTTGTTTGTTTGGATGAGGAGCTGAATTATTGTCTTGGGCGCTTGAGCATGTTTACGGTGTAACAGACAAGAATTGTAAGCACCTTTGTCAAATTTTCTCTTTTTAATGATGACAGACAGCCAACTGACAAAATTCATATAAAGATTCTACAGCGTAGCAGTATAGTGGAGACTCATAAAGTGCTTTTTCATACACCTGTTTGTATGCAGTCTTTCATTTTGAACAAAACTGAGTGGAAATACTAGGGAAAAAAAAGAAAAACAGCAAAACAGTTTTAAGCTTATTTGAGATGGAAAAGTTGGTGTATTGATAAAATGTGATCTGAATGGAAAGAACGAATTTATCATGGTTTTAGAGAAGAAAGTGACCTTATTGTCTCTGGTAGACAGTGAAGAGAAGAAAACATCAGATCCATGTGGATCAATGTGTAACTGGCATTCATTTAATTTCCTACAACTGTTATTTCCTTTTCTTCCACAACAACATGGCACCTGACAGGAGAAATAGCATCACCAACTGTTTATCATTATGTAACCAACTTCTCATAATTGGATTTTCAATTAGAATTTTCACTTCCTTGTATGGAACTAATAGTGTGTCTGTGTTTTCTCAGACAGGAAGGGTTCAACATTTTAAGAGAAACAATTTTACACTAAGAATCAGACAGGAAGATGGATACCATTCTCTTGTTAGTATGCTAATTTTGCTACTGCAATTAAAACTATTTTGTTTGATCATTTCAGAACATGTAAAAATTCAAATTCTTTTCCACAGCGGGTAATGTGATGGTAAATAATTCCAAGCTTTTCTCTACCAACCAAATAACCTTATAACATAACTGATATCAGAGTGAATCTCTTTCTGAGATTTAGAATCACCTCTGATGTCTGTCATAGGAAAGATCCTAAAGCATTGTTTGACATTTCTGCAGGATCTATTGCTTCCCCTTGTTTGAGACCCTCACTTTGTCAGCCTGTTTGTTCACAGAACAGACGTAGCTGTACAATTTATCACAATATTCACTGCAGGCACAATTTCATTTTGCAGAAGGCTGCACTTTTTTCTGTGTGAGACAGATGTTTCAAGGCAGCTTCCTAAGCAAGGCATTTTGATGTTATGCAGAATCTGTGTCCTGTAAACAATGTATTTTCAGAAGGAAAAGTCATTCATTTTACTCAAACTAAGCACCCGGGCATTTTCTGAGCATCTCTCAAAAGCTGAGAAAGAAAAACTGTTCTGTTGTACTTCTGCCTATATCTCAAATGCAATGCTGAGAAAAAAGAAATAGCAATAGGCCTGTGATTTTTTTCTTTGTCAGCACTGTGCAACCCAGAAGCAACAAAGTCCCCGTTCCAAATGGATCAACAGACTGCGATGCATTTGTCTTATTGTCTACATTTTCATCCACTCGTCCATTTATCCATCAATTTATTCATCCGTGTGTTGCAGCGAGCAGCATTTTCATCTGAGGAAAGGCCAAAGGAACAAAAAAAGAGGAGAAAAAGGGCAGGGTGTTTGGAGGAGAGCAGAGCCTTATCCCTCTGACACAATAGCTCACTCTGATCCCTGAAACACAACATCGAGCCAGCCCCCTGCACCCTTGGGCAAGGCAGCAAATAATACCCATAATGCAGCATGTCTGTGACTGTCGGAATCCCCCGTGGCCATACTTGTCCAGATTGTAGAGGACTGTGCCAGAGACATGATGCCAGGCAGCAGCCTTTAATGCCGACTTATAGATGCCAAATCCTGGCACACACATTCTTCTTATTCCCATTCAACTGGCCTTATGGACAGTGTTGGCTGTTTTTGTAACCTGATTTGACATACATGTCAGCTGGTCTTCAGGAGCAAAATACCCCTCAGGTCTACACTGCACATGTGTTTACATCAAAAAAACAGGCACTCTTCTCTTCCTTCACGCTCTGTGGCAGGATTGAGTTACTCAATGCAGCCATGTTTGTCACACCAGCAGCAACGTGGTAGTGCAACTCATGGGGACTAAGATGAAGCTGATACAATAACAGTTCTCACACAAGTAAAAAGTCCCAAGGTAATGCTCCCTAAATAAAAGAACAAGGCACAGACATACTCAGAGAGACTGCAAGTTCACTGCAGTTTCACTCCACACTCCCCTGAGCTCCCATCATCTCCTCAAAACAGCTCTGATGAGAGAAAACTGGGAATTTACCCACAGAAATAAAAGAGCAATTACATCTTGGAATTTTCTGAATAATTCATAAGTCATTGTTTGTGGGATGCTGCACGAACATGTGTGTTTGAAAGAAACTGGGCAATCCCTCAGAAACAACACAACTGTGCCACATTTGTGGCCTCAAAGTTAGGGTTGGGAATTTAAAGACTCATAAATAGCTATTGTGTCGATTTGGTTAAGCTGTGGTGTTCCAGTGCATGGCTCCACAGTGCCACACTGTGGTGAAAACAAAGTACAACACTTACATGGTGGATTTTCTCTTTTATCTCAAATATACAGGGCTACAGCAGCATTTACATCCACATGGAAAGTATGACAAAATTCCACACTTTAGCAGCAAAGGCAACTCAGACATACAACAGCCAGCAAAATGCTCATTCTTTACAATAAAAGCTCAAAGATAAGCATACGGCGTGCAAAAACAGTATATGAAAATATACCCGGAGTTAACAGTAAGTTATATGCAGTGGTTTCAGTGCCATCAAGCAATAATCATAGTTAAATAACACACCTTGATACCTTTATATATCCCAGTGACCTAAAGCTATATCATATCGGGATGTAGTATGTGGGCTTACACTATGTCTGTGTTTGTAATAAGTCTTCACAGCAACATTTATGACACAAGAACCCAGGGAGTGCAGTAAACCCCCAGCTGCCCCAGGTTATATATACTGCCAGAACTTGCTGTCCTAACTGACCACTATTCTAAGGGCATGTGATATGTGTGTGTATGTCCTGTCATAGAACCCACACTGGCCTTCAGGCTGTTTATAAGCATGTAATTAATTACAGTACAAAATCATGTATTCTTGGCTTTTGACTTTGTAAACACTCTGGGAGACTCTTAAAATAACTATTGCCACACCACCAACAGCCATCATAGAAATATAGAAAAAAAACAAGAACAAAAAAAACAAGAACAAAAACAAAACAAAAAACACCCCGTCTTATTCCAAGTTTCTTAAGTCATGCACACAAACGTTTTCAAAAAGGGAATGATTGCCTCAGATTGTCGGTTGCTATCCAACATTTTCAGTCCTTATGCAACTCAGGCACAGACAACCTTTGTCACCAACTAAGGCACTCAAATTGGACACCACTTTTTAGTTCAGAAGACTGAAAATCTTATTTGTCATTGTGACATTAAAGACTTTTTTAAAGTCGCTTGTGACTGAATGCTTCAGAAACAAGAGACTGTCTAAGAATCTTTCTCTCCCATTTAAGACAATAAATTACAGTAGATGACATTAATCTAAGGGGCCATTATCAAATCTGTATGAGCGGCTGAGCTTTAAGTAGCATTTGGGTGAGCTAAAACATGAGGCATGAGTGTCTTCCCAGCTTGCCACAGGCTTTAAGTAACATGTAGCCCAATCAGGACTAAGGCAAATTCTTATGCTGCCTTTCATTTGTGGGTCTACACCAACACTCTCCCCTCCTTCAGTGGTCTCATCAAAGATCCGTCCCCATCCAGCCATTCCTATTTTGGTCCTCTCAGCTTGTTGGGGTGCACGCATTTACTCATATCTTCTTTATCTCCTCGTTCTTTCAATCACACATTGATCTTCTTCAGCTGTTCATATGTGAGGAAGAACTGGATACAGAGTAAAGGAACACAGGCAAGAGGAGTGGATATTTTTGTCGAGCAGAATGTGAGGCTCACTGAGGAGTTTTGGCTCTTTCTGTACTTCAGCTCAATGCCTCCCTTGTTACCCTTTTCCTGTTACCTCACACAACTCTGCTGTAACATGTCAATAATCTCATTATTTTTCAGGCCTGGTTGGGTTTAGAGGCTTGGTTGAAGCTTGATGACAACATGACAGCAACTCTCTTTCCCCTGTAAGTCTTTGGCCTTTGCATAAAGGTTTTCATAAAGTTCGCCCTCCACCCTTCCACTCCTCCCCTTAGGCCCCACCCTCACCCCCAAGGGGGCCAAACATGCCCTCTCTAAACCGGGCAGTGGGCTACTGAGGTAGTAGTTTCACAGAGTTACATAAGAGAGTTAGCTAGCATTAGTCTAAGCTTTCCTACACTGGAGCATGGCTTGGAATCCCATAAGTCACTGAATGCATAACAGAATTTACCACTTTTTTTAGCTAATTTGCCTGGTGTGTAATATATTGCATCACAGAGGATATATGTAAACACACTGGTGCACTTATGACATGGTTAAAGGATACAATAATGTTCCACGGTCCCAGGCGGAGCCAGTTAGGAAAGAAACCCTTGTAGAGGGCCATGAAGCCCTCTGAGCGCCAAGTCTGAAAAGAAAAAGGGAAAAAAAATGGTTAAAACCCATTTTAATTTTGGTATCCTGTGATGATCATTTTAAAGTCCTCTCTAGGTGTTTTTTTCTGTGATAGAAAAATCAGTCATATTCAAAGTTGTTTATATATTCAACATACTACAATATACTTAATCCTCATTGTTAAATGAGGCAAAAATCAATCACACACAGGCACTCATTTATGGCAAAAATCAGTGATTGACATGTCTAAAATGTCAGCTGTATGATGTTTCACATATAAAAGTACTGAAGATTTCAGTAGTTGGAGTGCTGTACTGCAGAAACATGTTACCTCCTTTTTATAAAGTTGTAGGAGTCATAAGAGGTGAGTGAGGCATCTGAACAGTTAGTCTGCACTACAGGTTTAGCTTCAAAACACTGCAGGCTACATTTCCCATAATGCAATAGACAGTATCCTTTTGTTAATTCCACTCTGCCTACCACACATCTTATTGGAAAATATATCTCAAGCTTTCAAAATCCCTCTCATAGAAGACAACATTATCTCGTGGGCAGCATAGTAATGCCCAGTAACCTTCAGTTGCAAGGTTATGTTGGCAGAGTGCTGTTTTTATTTAGTCATCTGAAAACACGCTGACATGTGAGGAATTGACTGTTTCTGACCTGCAGTATACAGTCCAGTGTTCCCTGGTACAGAGCTCCTCCTCTTTGGTTCATCATGCGTGTCCGGACTACGTCCACAGGGTTGGAGGCCAAAGCCCCTGCCAGACCACACACAAAGCTGGACCTGGGGGCAACAAGACACATGTTCAGTGATTATTGGCGATTATTTTATTTCTGTTCCTTCATTCAATCTTTGGTATTAAACAGTCATTGCTGTGGTGTGTAAGCTGCTGCCACAAATGGGCTGTGTGTAACTTCATAGATCCACCTGAGGATGTCAAAATATGTTCTGCCCTGACAAGCAATGTCCTCACAGAGGGAGGAGCAAACTTACAAGAAGTGTGTGTACACGGTGTCCCCCATATAACCTGATAGGATCAGATGCTTCTTGGTGATGTCGTAGACTGGTAGCTCAACACCAACCACAATGGCTGCTCGCTGGGCTGTTAGAGAGACCCCCTGATGTATGAGATGGAGGAAAAAGATTGAAGATATAAGTGAGCAGATTCTTTGCTATCAAAACAAATAAAGTTTTTTTTTCCTTTTTTTTACCTTCCACAGTCCTCTTGTTCCCTCCTCCTGGTAGATGTTGATGAAGTTGCCCATCATACTGCCCTGGATCACATTTCCCTGAGCCTGCATGCGGATCTGAAAGGACAAACATAGGCAATGTCCATAAACTTGAACTTGAGACAATGAAAGCATACACAACCAGTGTGGAATGCTTTAACTTGCCAAGTCAAGTAAGGGGGTGTATTAATCAGGCTCCCATCGGAATGCAAAGGCAAAAAAGTTAGTAGGGAATTTTGGCAAGCACGGTGTCCTGAAGAATTCTTTCTCAACCCTTGTTTCCAGGAATTCTCAAGTCTTGCTTGACTGGGTTTCATTTACAACAGCTGCTGTTTACAGATTAACTGTAGTTTGCTGTCTGACTCCATGATGATTGGACGGGTACAGCTAGAATGCACTGTGATGAAAAGTGAAATGTTCAGAACCTGCAGCCACATCTATCAGTCTGTTAAGTTTTGGCAAACACACACTGTGGACAGGAGGTCATCACGCCCAACAGAGCATGGCAAGAAGAAGCTGGGCCAAACATTATGAGTGCAGATAAGCATGTGCACACACACATCATATTTATGCACCCCTATCACTTACAGTACACTATGTTAAGCCTTAGAGGCTTCCACCTATAAATAATCCACAAGTGGGGTCTTGATGCCCTTCATACTACTTGGCATGCTTCCAAAAAACCCGACACCTACATCCTGGAGTTGTTACAGACTTATCTAGAAAGAGCATAATAAATCTTTTAATTTTTCAAAAAATTACCCAGGAACCAACCCTTGTCAAGGCTGCATGTGTAATGCAGTTGTGTTTGTTAAATTAAAAAAAAGAAACAAAAGGAAAGATGGCTCTGTTTTTCAGTGGAGGATTTCTGCACACTTCACTGCACTTCCAAGAAACAGCCAAACCTGTTCTTCTCCTGTAGAGAATGATTGTGTGCAGTTTCATTAGAACAAGTGAAACCAACACAATCTCTTTGTGCGCAAACAGCTACCTTCAGCACATCAGTGGGGTTGGCGATGGAGGAAGAGATGACTCCAGAGAGAACACCACACATCACATTAGTCAGCAATGTCTCATCTGAAAGAGGAGAAGAATGGGATACAGACTGTAACTATGAACAAGCAGCATTTAATACAATGCATCAGGCAGTCAGCTGCAGCTTATCATTACACTGTTTTACAGAGGCACAGTCAGTTTAGATGAACTCTTTGCATGACAAAATGAGGAGACATATTTAAATAGGTCAGCATGCACATCTGCACCTCCCCTTCCAGAAGAATGTGTTTGTGTCAAAGGGGGCGGCTCACTGCATGTCTAAATGTGTGTATAGTATGTGTATAAAAGAAAGAGACTCACCCTCCGGTCTGTCAACTAACAGTCGCTTAAAACTCTGGTATGTGCCAATTTTTATAGTCCCATAGGAGGCCTGGCGCAGCATCGCAGGAGCTATTCTGTAATAATCAAGTTTTTGTTTATTAGCTTCCTATTTTGCAATAGCTGAATGTGGTTCCTGCCAAAGGCCTTAAAAGAAGCAAAACAAAGAAAAATCCCCCTCAGAGTCTCAGCACATAAGAACAAAATAATCAGACTTTGAGACATGTAAATCTAACACAGATCCCCCCTCATAGTGCTACCAACAGAGTCAATGTAAAGGTAAATATGATGCTATGTTTTACTAAAACAGGAAGTTTACCATAACGAGGAAGTGCACCATCAAACATTGAGAGGAAATACCAAGTCCGTGGAGAGGTGCAAGCAAAAAGTTATGTATTTATGTATTAATACAAGGTTTGAGAGTCAAAAGATACAAAAACGACAGAAATAAACCCACTTACACGCACAAAGAGGTAACATACTGACCCTGAATACAGCGCCCGGATTCCCTCCTCTCGTCCAATCCTCACTATAGCATGCAGCATGCCTCTGTAACGAATCTCACGGTATTTGCTGTCGCCTACTTGGCCTTGAACTTGAAGACGTGTCTTGGCTAGGTCGATTGGAAAGGTCCCTGCAACAAAAAACATGGTATACCGTCTTATACGTGCGTAAATCACGACAGAAATGTAAAATTAACAACTGTTACAAACGCAGCCCGGCCTTCCCGCTGCTTATCTCACTATGCTCATCACTCACCGCATTCTGCCGTCACAGAAGCCAGTCCGCCGAAAACAAAGGGCTTCCAGTTGACGTTAGACATTTCTCCACCCGTGTATTGAATCACAGGGAAAACCTCCCGGCGACGCGGCAGGACGAATACGTAAGTCTGCAGCTAATATCCTCAAAGAGTAGCGACGTTTTGGTCTCTCCCTGCCGGCGTTTGATAAGTAGTCTGAAAATTCCGCGTGCCACTCCTGCCGCCTGTCTTAGATGAGGCTCCGCCCACCGCTCCGTCCGCTGGACACTCTTACTCTCCCCGCCCACTGCCTGTTGCCAAGCAACCGTGCCAGACAGGAGAGAGGAGCCACGAGATATTTCTCAGGTAATCTACAATCTCCCTCTCTAGACAACAACTAAATTATAATGTGAGGCATTTTTGGCACAGCTAAGTCAAAAAACTTCAACTCGGTTTAACTGTTCCAGATTTTACAGAGCTTTGACTAGTTTGAATAATCTCATTAAAGGGATTATTTGAAAGCATTAACTTGTAGGCCTTAATAAAAGGCCAAGAGTGTCTAACACATGGAAATGAACACAACAGAAGTCAGGGGTTTTCCCACCACAAAAATGAAGCATATTCATAAATAAACTATGTATAATTTATATTCCATTTTCTTAGACCAACATTTGTTGATCAGTAATTCACAAACCAGTGTGGTACCTGAGCAGAGTCCAAAGCAACTAAAAGACTAATTTACGCTAGCCACAGCCTGTTCACCATGTTACTGTCTGGCAAGAGATATAAAAGAATCCACTGCTATACTCATACCAGAGAAGAGACTTCTGTCCTCAGGCTGTGAGAACACATGAACATATCCTACTTGTACTGTACAATAAATAGACAAATAGATTTACTATGTAGCATAAAGGGATTACAACTTTCATTTTGTTATGCAACCCTGTGTAGTAGAATTACAAATTAATTAACCATGAATCTATAACTAACGGTAACACCCTCCACTGATTATATCACCACAAAATATCTCCAATTATCCTGCATGTTACTATGATTAGACTAGAAGGAGTTTATAACTCATGTTGTAAATATGGTATGAGTGCAACGTGACACATAGCATTGACCCAACGCCAATGTGAATGACCTGGAATAAACTGTATTTTTTTCTCTAACCTATGAACATCTCAATTTGTTATAATTATCTTGAATTTCAGATGTGTAAAAACTGTTGTACACAATATTGTACTATCCTGCTGCACACACAATGCCAATGAGCTAAGTTTACCAAGACTAGTGTACTATATAACAAAAATCTATTGGTTTTATCACACCTCTCTCTTATTTTGATTTTCTGTTTCAATCCTTGATGTACAGTAATGGATCTTGAACCAAAAACCAATGTAAGTTTTACCTGGATTGAATTAAGTTCCAGTTTTTAAATCAAGTTTGTTGTCTGTAACTGTGACACTTCAAGACTTATGTGACACCCACAACAGAACAAGACATATCAAGTTGTGTTTATTCATTTTACCCCAAATAAGGGTGGTTAACTGATATATGGGCAGAGCTCAGGGTATTTTTGCCCTTTACGTTTTACAAAAACAAAACGTATAGGCCCCATTTGTAGGATTTGGTGGCATCTAGCATTGAATCTGCACCCAACTGAATGTACCTCAGTTCCCCTCCACTTTCCAAGCAGACAGGAAAACCTATCGATGCCAAAACTCTTGAAAAACCCAAAAGGCCTCCTTTAGTGCCGGTGTTTGGTTTGTCCATTTTGGTCTACTGTAGTAACATGGTGGTGCAACTCAAGTCTAGGGAGTATAATACGTAGCTCAGATTTGGGTGGCTGTGGTTCAGAATACAGAGCCAGTCATCTACTTGTCAGAAAGTCAGTGGTTCAAGCTTCAAGCTGACATGTCCTTGGGCAAAACACTCAACCCCAAATTTCTCCCGATGGATGTTGCATTAGTGTGTGAACTTTTGTGTATGAGTTCCTGATAGCAGGAACTGTAGAGAAGTCACCTGCCGTTGGTGTGTGAATGGGTGAATGTTGTCTTGTGTTGTTGAGTGCTTAGAGTAGTCAAACGACTAAAAAAGCTCTCTAAATGTAGTCCATGTACCATTTAATGTAATACTAATCAATAACTCTTTTAAGGACTCTTTGTTTTATTGGCTGATGGCACATTGGATTCCAGTGAGAAAATAGAAATTTTGTTTTGTCCACTCTGCAGTGTTCAGAGGTCGCAGAACATCTGGGGCTCACATTGTCTCTTTAAGCAGTGCAGAGGTCCAAAAGGAAACTGTTTTATTGTAATCATGTTGCCTGGCTCCAGACCTTTGAATCCACCCACTCCACCAAGTTAAGTTTAAGAGTTAGGGTTTGTGTAACTAGTTGACAATTCTGTCTGATATTAAGCAAGTTAGTTATGATCATTGATGGATAGAAATCAGTTGAAGAAAAAAAATCAAAAGATGATAAACGATACAAGTTAAAACAAAGCTAAATGACATTTAAAAAAAAGCTATAAATATATAGACCGTATACCCAGTAATTCTCAATCCAGTGTGAGGGAAAAAAGAGCAGAAATATGAATAAAATTAAGTGAATTACTCCTTTTTATTTTGTGTCTAATTAAAATAATCTTCAATGCCCTGGGATTGTTGGACCATTGTTCTGTGAAGTAATTCCATAATAGTAATAGGCCTATCATAAATGTGTCACTTTCACAGCATATTCTGCTCCAGTCATTCTCAATCATCTCCATAATAGGCAAGAATGCAGGAGGAGTTACAAGGTAGATGTGGAGGCCAGTGACACTTGACACCATTTGTCTTGAACTGTAAATGTTCAACACTTTCGTGCAGAAGTAGGTCAACATTTTATCCACAACGGCCAGGCGTCCACGTGGACAACAAGCTGGAGTGACTTAGCAACAGTGAGGCACGCAGATGTCTGTGTGTGGCTGCATGGTCAGTGTCATGTTTACATATTAAACGCTGAAGTGCTGAAGAGGCAGAGTGATTCAGATCAGGCGTACTGGCTCTTTCATAAGGATAAACCCAGACTCACTGTAGGCAGCAGAGTATAAATGAATGATTGAGAAAGTACAGTTTAATATTGACAAAACATACCAGTCAGTCACTGAATACATAAATAATACTGACAGAAAAAATCTTTCTGCAAATGTAAAAATGCAGCATTGATGAGTGGTGACATATAAAAATGCATGTGCTTGGTGATAACTTGTAGAGAAACAAGTATTAATACCTAGATCCACTGAAATCATTTATCAACACCAATTAATCACTATTTTGGAGGGTGGCATAAATACTTCATGCCACCACCATTAATGCAGTTACAACAAACCAGCACTTATCACATGTGTCCTGCTAATGTTAAGACACAAAAAAAACTGTCTTTTTGGATCAATTTGGTATAAAAACACAGAGTAAATGTCAGTGTACCCAAAACTTTGCAAGGAACATATCTGTAAAATCCATCTAATCCTTTGGTTCTTGCACTCTTGAACTTTTATGGGCAATAAACTAATAACCAATACCAAGGAATTAGTCAAGTAAGCCAAAGAGGGGAAGATAAAATGTGTAAAACCACAATCCAATACTAATATTAATACCAATCATAAGGGGAGCCTGTAGTTCAAGAAATAAGTAGCTCCTCTACTGTTAAAGGTTGGTGAGTCAATTCTCAGCTCCATTCTTCATTTCAAAGTGTCCTTGGGAAAGATACTGAACCCTAAACTGCTCCCAGTCGCTGTGCCAGCAGTGTGTGAATGTGTTTGTGAATTGGTGAATGCTTACTTGTGTGGTCAATAGATTAAAAGGCGTGAAATACAGTCCATTTACTAAATATGTAATAGAAAAAAAAAGAAAAATTAACAAACACATGAGTCAGTTCAAGAGCTACCACAGAACTAAAGAGCATATTTGAACATTTTTAAGTATAATTATATCAGGGGAACATTCAAAGAATATTGAAATTCTAAATTACCGTAATTTTCGGACTATTGAGCGCACCTGAATATAAGCCGCACACACTAAATTTAAAAAGAAAAAAGATTTTGTACATATATAGGCCGCACTTGTCTATAAGCCGCAGATGTTCACGTTGT
>JAQMCX010000008.1:5628280-5684874 GCA_029814765.1 Acanthurus leucopareius
CATAATTATCCAATATTGATCCATATATAAGGCGCATCGGATTATAAGGCGCACTGTCGGTTTTTGAGAAAATTAAATGCTTTTAGGTGCGCCTTATAGTGCGGAAAATACGGTAATTTTAGTTTAGATTTGGACAGAAGCAGGCTAGCTGTTTCCCCCTGCTTTCAATCTTAATGCTAAGCTAACCAGTAGCTGGCTGTTGCTTAATATTCAACATACAAGCACAAGAATGGTACAAGGCTTAATCATCTGATGTTTGGCATAAAAGGGATTTCTCAAAATTTAAAACTCTTTGTTGAAATTCATGACTCAGGAGTGACTACTGTGGCGTTTGTGGAAGTCACAGGGATGTTACAACATGAGCTAATACCTTTAACCACCCACACGACCTAGATAGAGGACAGTACCATTGCTTTTGTTTGTTTCCCCCTTTTCCCCCCAGTTGGTGTGTATGTCAGAGTCTTTTCTAGGGGGAATGACTCAGACAGAGATGGTTGAAATCACTAATCTCATCCAGTAATTACTGATATGCGGCATGGATTCTCTGACTAAACCAGTGTGCTTTCCCTGAAGTTCCACCAATCATAATGGCTACAGTTTTGTCCCAGATTTTGTGGATGTATTTTAATTTCCTGTATGAATTAGTATGCCTTTTTTACAACACTGGTATACAGCAAATTCAACCATCAACATTAAAGTAATTATGTTTCTAGAAATTATTATAGGGAATAATAAGTGCAAAATGAAAGTAACCTGCACTCATGAGCACTGTCTCTCTCTTTCTCTCTCACACATACAGACACATGCACATAAACACAAACACACACACTTGTGTCACTTTTGGGGAAAGTAAATATGCATACATTTGTTTTGGTGTCCTAACCATAACCATGACTATTATTTGCCTAACTGTAACTCTTATCAGTGACTCAAAATTCAGCAGCTGTTTTCAAATTGGAGACACAGCTAATGTCCCCGTTTGCACCTGCTGTCCCCGGTTAACTGGTCCTGAGTCTAAAATGTGTCACTGGAAGTAGCCTAAACCATATCCAAAAACATACACCTACACACACACACACACACTAGTGTTGTCTTGGTCTCTCCCTTTGTGGTGATGTATTTTTACCCCGTCCTCAGGGCACCACTGAACTTAATGGGAAGAGAAGGCTTGTCCACTATGGTTAGTGTGTGTGCGTGTGTGTGTGTGTGGTGTGAATGTGTGCACATGTGTGTGTGTGTGTGAGTGTGTATGTGTCTTCATGTGTATGAGTCTGTCCTAGTTGTTTACCATGCTCCCTCTCACTCTCCTCCTCACACCCTCCAGCTCTGAATGTGTGGGCTCATCTCTACGACGATGAAAGTGACATGCTGCATTCTGATTGGCTGACCCAGAGCTGTGCTCCTCCAATCTGCATCCAGACCGGATGCAAGAGGTGAGCCTCAGTTGTTCGAAACCCTCACCACATAGTGACGCAAAATTTGCAGTGATTTTCCAGACCTATATTTTTCCAGTCACACTCATTCCCATAAATCCATGCTCTGAATCACTATTACGACACCACATAAGGAAATCTCTTGAGACGTCAACAAAAAACCGCCATGATTCACTGATACTCCACCTGTTAATCCTTCTGCTGTGAGATTAAATTCATATGTAGCTATTGTCTAGTACAACACCTGAACACCTGCAGAAGTAAACGGCTGTGTGTGTGTATGCGTGTGTGTGTGTGTGTGTTTGTTGTTGCCTTGGTCTGCTCGTCCTGGTTGTCCACTAAGCACTCAGCCTCCTCAGGGTAGCTGCCCTGTCAGCAGGATTCCCTCTTCAAGGACTCCACAGAGCTGAAGGTGGAAGGTTGCTCAGTGATAGAAATTCTTTAAAGTGGTCAAACTGGAGAAAAAGTCAAATGAAAGCTTAACTTTGCCAAGGCCTTGGACACTGACCTTCACCATCAGCTAAAAGTGAGAGTAGCCATCTAACTGTAGTCTCTCCTGAACAAAGAGTTTCTGCTGTTACCAAGAGGAAAGAGGAGCAGACTTGTAACACTGAGGTCAGCCTTAAGATTCTGTGAAAAAAGACTAAAAGCTCTGCTGAGAAAAATATAAGAAAAGAATTCAAGTTTCCCATTCTCTGGATGACAAAACATGACAAAATCACACAGAGGGATGTTTGTTACAGAAAGGTTGTCACTTAAAAACAAGTACTAGATGTTTCACAGCGGACCTGAAAGGGTAAGATTTCTATAGAAACAACTACAAATTTTGATCCGCCACAATTAAAACATTATACTTTTAGGAGCGTCATGCACACAAAAACTGAGAGACATAAGAGACATTTAAAAGTTGTCCTTGGGTTGACTTGAGTGTGCATGTAAACTACAAACACGATATTTACATTGATCCTCACAAGAACAGCACATGCTGTGACTAATAACTTTGTCAATATATTTAGATATAATATATCTAAGAAATACATTTTTGATTGTCAGAGATTTTTCTGTAATTTTTTCCAAAAAAAGTGCTCACATTTAGAGGGGTAATACAATTCTAAGATGGAAAGGTGACAGAAAGAAAATCTGTGTTTATAATGTTCATGTGTATTTGAGATGTGAACAGTGTGTTCAGTGAGTGTGTTCTCATTGAGAATTTAAAGACACTTTGTTTTTAAATGACTTAATCTGTCTCAAATAAAATCTGACTCTGTTTTTCTTTGCAGACTAAAACCAAGATGACTCCCTAAGACCCAAACTGCCTGTAAAAAAATCACAACGGCTGAGTGATGCAGTCACAGTATTTTCAATGAAGTCTGTGTGTGTGTGTGTGAGTGAGTATACAAGTGATAATTGATCATGATAAATACATGAAGGTGAGCATGAGATGTGAAATGTCAATGTCAGACTTTGTCATATATGAAAGACTTTAACAAAGAGGGAAACAGGGGATGGTTCAGAGTTATCCTGAGCGCAGAAAGCCCATAATTCCTTGCAATGCCCCTGGGTACATTTATAACAATCTCTAACCCTTCTCTTCTCTGTTTAGGTCTGTATTTAGAGCCATTAACCCAACGTATGTTTCCTCTTCTCCCACACTCCTTCACTCTGCTTCCTAATGGCCTGGATTAGCTACTGCTTTAATAGACTCATCCATCTACTCTGTTTATTCACTAGTTTTCCTCTAACACACACACTTTCTCTCGTCCTCTTTCTTCCCTCATCTCTCTCTCTGCTCACGGGCAATTACACAAACAAATGCAGTTTGTTTTCCTCTCAGTCCGACCGGAAGGCAAATGAATGGATTTAGCAGGCAATTGGGTTTTTAGTTTAAGGTCAGTTGTTGTATTATATTATCGCTGAAAAAAGGTGAAGTCAGTGTCACTCCTTCAATTTGCACAGTACATTAGCCATGCAGATTTATGTTAATTCCTGCCACACAGTTTTGCCTCTGATTGGCCGGAGCTTCACGCCCCTGCGAGGCAGACTCACAGCTTAAATCCAAATTTGCACAGCTTGACAGAAAAAGAAAAGGGAAGGCAGAGAAGAACAGCTTCTTGTCAGCTGACGTTGCTGGGTTTGTAGTCGTCAGACATACGTATGACACACACACGTGATTCAGATAAAAACATGTGTGAGCGACATGAGCTCAACGTTGCTGCCATGGCTCCTGAAGGGCAAATCAAGGACAAAAAATAAGGTATGAAATGGTTCATTCTGCTTATAAAGAATTGTCCAAAGCCCTAAAAATGATTCAAAATGAAATGTTAAGTTATGTCTAATGTTAGTTTGGTTTTCACTTAAACACAAGGCTCTTTTCTTGATTTTCTAGATTTGACCTCTACTGCTGCCTGTCAAAAGAGACCCACTGCTTTGGAAAAACAAATGTCTTTTTCTCCACTTTAGCTACCTCAATAACTCTAATGACACAGCTATTAAACCTTATTAAAGTCTCTAACTGTAAGATAAAGTGTTGTCTCAGTGTGTGTGTGTGTGTGTGTGTGATTATCTGCCAGTTCCCCAAACCAGCCTGTACAGCATGAAGGAACCCTGCAGCAGCTTGAATCACACACACTCACAATGATTCATTCATGGTGCTTTTAAATGAAACATGGTTGACCTAATGTTACTGTATGCGATGACAGGGATGTCCCTCACATGCAGGCTTCAACTTTCATGTGTCCGCCCACTGGTCCCCTCCTCCTCTCCCATGTGCCGACCCCTCACTCCACATCTCCTTTCGTCGTGTTTTCCTTTTGCCTGATTCCCTAAAGGGAGGAAAATTCCTCTTATCAGGCCCAACCAGACGCAGCACTGCGTGTGTGTGTGTGTGAGAGGATAATCCCCTGCCTTGCTTGTATTGGCTCAGCACTAACCCATTTTTTGGTGTAGCTGATGACTTTGGGTTTATTTTAGAAATGATAGAGTTTCATTTAGCCTTTTAAAGGTTGTGTGTTTTAAATGGGGCAACAGCAATTACAACATGAAACATCTTAGAGTGGCATTTTAGAAAATTCATTATAAATTCTTAACTCTCAGTTAATCAGTTTGTATTTGCATTTGCTTACTGTAATAGAGCATCACTCTGTGTGTGTGTGTGTGTGTGTGTGTGTGTGTGTGAGTGTGTGTATGTGTATGTGTATGTGTGTGTGTGTGTGTATGTGTGCGTTTTATGCTGTGACTCACTGAGCTGTCCAAGAGTGTTATTGTCAGTTCGGCTCATTCTGTTTTTACCAGCCTGCTTTTCCAAAGAATCTGCTTTCCTCATCCATATTTTGTGTTGTGTGTGTGTGTATGTATGTGTGTATGTGTGCTTGTTCCGATGTGTGTCTGTTTGGAGCCCTATTGCCAAAATTGAGAGAAACGAAAAACTCGCTCCACGGTAGTTGCCATAGTAACCAGCGATTCGCCGCATCTGGCAAATTATAGGGTTGCATTGAAGGGCGAGAGGGTGTGTGTGTGTGTGTGTGTGTGAGAGAGAGTGTAAAGTGTGTGTTGCTCTGAGTGTGTGTTGTAGGAGAGTGCGAACTTCTCCTGCATACAAACACTGATGTTCAGGTGAGAGTGAAAAGCAGAACTGGATGATCGATTATGATTTTTTGCAACCAATCGATATCAAATGAGACAGCCCTCACACACTGACACACTCACACATACGCCAGACAAAGACACACACACACAACCTGGATCATTAATACCAGATATCAGACCCTAAGGCGGAGTGTGTGAAGATGAAGGCAGCTTGGTGTGGACAAATGAATGGAGACAAGGACAAAAGGGAGAGAGATGCTGTCTCCAGTGACCTGCAATAATCTCCATCACTGATGAAGAGTGTGCAGGTATGAAGAGAGGAAGCAGTGGGGTTAACACGATACAGTCCCCATGTGGAGTTTTTGGGTCACACACCCTCCTCCTCACTCTTATATAAGCCCTAAAAAATAAGGTCAAGAGGAAATGATTATTCCCTCGCAGTCAGTTTAACAGCATGCAGCACTGGGCAATCACACCAAATACACCAGGGTGCATCCACCATCACACACACACACACAAAACACGTAAAACTTTTGAATAAGAAATACAGTTTTCAAATTTATTCTTTTTTTTCATTACATTTAGCATTTGTTTTTTATATGGAATATGAGGAACGTAGTGATTCATATCGGTGTTTACATGATAATAACAATATTCAGGTGATGGTCTGCCTGCATCATCTCGGCCACTATGTCTTCATGTCAGTTTACACTTTCTTTATGTAAGCACTCCAGACAGCCTATCTTTCTTTTGCAAAATTGAACTTAGATCTTTTCCAAATGTATGAAAATGTAATAAGTTGTGTATGTGCAGAAAACACAACCTGGATACTCTAAAAACCTAACTGTAACCAGTATATTCATATGTATTTAATAATATTGTCAGTAATTATGTCTTTCACGAAGTTGAACCAGAGTTTACAATCATTTTTCAACAAGTGCAATAAATTTCATTATAAAAACAGTAATCCACAATCTAAAAACAAGTTTAAAAAAATCCCAAATGTCACCTAAAGGCCTAACATCAATTATTAACCCTCACAGGTGACAGGTGTTTCACTTACAACCTATTTTGATTCTTTTCAGTATCATGTTGATGTAACGGAGGCTTCCATCACAAATCTTTTAAGAAACTAATTTTAGTGAACTGTTCAGCTTTAACTTTAGAATGTTTATAACCAGACTGCCATAAATATTTCTGACACAAATAAAATGTGTTCCTAATCCTTTTTAACAACTGACAAAAATTACAAAGACAGAAGATTGAATGTTTTGTTTACCTTTAATTTGATTTTTGAAAATATCTGCTTATTCTGTATGAAAATGCAGCATTGATAGTGGAGACTGTGTTGTGGGGTTGCTGGATTATGTAGTTACCCATGTCTCATCTTATGACTCCTCTGTTCACCTATACAATTAAAAATGACTTTACATTTATGTGTAAACGAGTCAAAAGCCCTGTAAGTAAGATTAGCACCAGTACTTTATCATGTATTGCAAACATGGTGCACTATCTGTGAACACAGGCCCAAATCTGTTTTACCAGTCTATATAACAACACGGCAAAGTGTCTTAAAGTGGAGTCCTTCTTATGTTCACTTGTGGTGTTCTGATTGAAAAATATTTTTAAAATACTGTTTTAATCATGTCTGGAATGATGACTAAATCCTCGTAATTAGTCAAAATTTAGTCAAAGAACAGAAACTCTAGTGCATATTTGTAACATAATTGGACCTGCCTGTGGAGGCCAGTGCTTAAAGATCAGGGAGAACTGACCTACCTAAACTACTTTTCATTTAGTACTGGAAAAATCGTCCTCAGTTCTAAGGCTGGGCTCTTTTAGGTCTGAGAGCATGAGTGTGTGTCTGCTGAAAGAAATATTAGGCCTATTTCTGTACACAGGCCTGTGTATAATCTTGAAACCACTGTTTCTACATTTCATCTTAGATTTAAACTCTTTAAATTACAACACAATTTATGACATTCTCTTTGGTGTGTCTATGAACCAGAGACAGTTCATGTATGCATGATGTGAGCCTCGCAACAAACATTTTATAGCAGATAATCAGGAGATCAGCCTCCCCTACTGGCTGCAAGCATTGCCCCATAAATCACATGGGTAAATGGTCTGTGTTTAAGGTTTAACCACTGCCCATTAGAGTCATGTATGGCTGTCAGCATGGTGTTTATTGGGAACATTAAGCTATTTGTAAAAACACATTCGTATTACAGTTGGAGTATGTTTTCCCTCCACTTCTCCCGACATCATCTAGACTCCTTTTCACACCAAGGATGATGGAAAATCTCTTTCCTTACTTTGATCTTAACCTGACTCTGACATCTTTATTTTTACTGTACTTTCAATAAACTGTGCAAAGGAGGAGACACTGGGAGCTGTCTCGGGAGAGAAGAGGAGGAGGAGGAGCAAGAAAAGTGATAATGGAGAAAGAAAATGAGAAGTAAAAAGGAGATTTTAGATGGACAGCAGATAGAGGAAAGACTGAGAAGAGGAGGAAAACAGAGGAAGAGGAGGCCGATGGATGGATGTGTGTTTGTGTGTCTGTGTGAGAGGAGAGAGAGAGGTATATACAAATAAAGAGAGAGAGGGGTGTGTGAGGGCTCCATTAAAGCCTTGTACTATAAATCTCTGACAGTGCATGTGTGCGTGTGGAGATAACAGAGGGATGTCTCTCTCCATTCTGCCTCTGTCAGAATGATGTATGCATCCCTTTCTTCCTTCCTGTGAAATATTAGAGGGGGGCCTTGTGTGTGATCTCAGCCAGCATGTGGCCAACATGTTTGGTAATTCCTCACCTCTTATCAGCGCTCACATGAGGTATTGTAGGTGGGAGACTTGTGGCCGCCTGGGAAAAGAGGGCGAAATGACCCAGAAACACACTCACACACATAACGACGGACGAAGAACATACAAAAAAACGGAAAGAAAGCAAGAAACAAGAGAGAAACAGGCGACAGCTGACAGTGACAGCTTTCTTGATCGAGGGCTGCGAGCCTGACAGGTGTGATTGATCACATAATGGCGAGCACATTTCAGCGCTCTGCTCTTCATTTAGCTGACAGCATTTTCTTTATGGCACCTTGTGTTATGGTATCATAATCATGCCAGTGCTGCCGGAGCGCCTGAGGAATAAATCTTTATAATCCCCCCACAGCACCCCATGACGCACTGAGAGATGCAGCTGTTGCTGCTGCTCAGGCCTCTCTGTCTCCTTTGAATGGTCGTCTCAGCTGTCAGTCATATTACCTCATCGCTCAACTGCATCATGGATGGAGGAGAGAGAAAGGATGAAGAACTTGTTCCTCTTCAGTTGCCACAGCGTCGTCTCCCCCTGTCAGTCTACAGTTACTTCTGAGTGATGGCCTTCACACAATGTAAACATGTTAATGTAGCATGCTGTTTCTCTGTTAAGATGCACTATCAGTTATTCTTATGTGAAAAGTGGATAAAATCATTTGAAAGGGGTTCGGGGTGATGCAACAATACTGATATAACCACCCGCCTCTGCAGCTCCACAGAGCCTTTAAGCTTCTTCTGGCTCATCGTCTGCCTCTGATGAACAGACTGTGAGTTACCTGTCAAGGATCAGACAGCCAACCATTAAAGTTAGCAACTAGCTGGAAAAAAAGTGGGGCTTTTAGCACCTGAAGAGTCGGAATTTCTTTCCCAGGAATTGACCGAGACCATGGGCATAAACACAGATAGATAACCCGTCTTCACCTCCACCAAATGTACAAAAAAGAAGACAAAGTATTCGTAGTTTAGGTTTTGCTTACCTGCACAGGTGAAGTCATTCTGAAGTCTGTGCAGTCATGACTGGAGTCAGGGAAGTCTCGCTCCTACATCCACCCGACTTGAACGAAAGTTAGGATTAACTGTCATCATGATGTTTCCCCTCAGAAAAATATACATTTGAAAATTTTCATTTAAACTAAGTATTCAAATCTATGTTTCTTGCTTAACTAATGTTTCCAAATCAAACTGAATAAGATGCATAAATTATTTACCTTGAGTCAATATCAATATTTTGTGTGATTGATCAGGTTTGTTTGGTTTCTTTTAAGTTGATGCAAGTTTAATTTTCAGTGTATTTCAGTGGGTTTAACTACATTTAAACCCCCTCGTATACATGCTAATTTGGTTAAAATTGAAATAAGAAATCCCCTTAAATTTGAACACCAGCCATGTTGATCTGCTTTATGAAGTATCCTGGTGTACCATTGTTAACCTTCTCACCCTTTAACCAGATTTTGCTGAGCTTTCTCACATTTTTAGATGGTGTGATTTTTTTCTGTATCTTTTTTATGGCTAATAGCTTTTTATTATGATCATTTTCAAAGCTATTTAACTTCCCACACAGAGCTCCTCAGCTAGGACATCAAACTGGTTTTGATTTTCTGAATGCAAGACTTAACTTTTTTGACATTTTTTAAAATTTATTCTAGTAATCGGTTCCCCTCATAAAGTGAGTGGAGCCATTTCATGGAAATATTTTCCTCTATGGATGGACAGCCAGCAGAAATGACAGAGGCAGAAAATGAAGCGAGGAAAAGACCGGATAGTTGAAAGTGGGAGGCAGATGGATGGAGCGGAAGAAAAAAGGGGAATTAAAAAAAAATGAAATGGGTGATGAGTGAGGGTGAGACAGAGATGAAGTGAGCAAAGAAAATGAAGAAATACAGAGTTGATGAGTGAGGATATGATGAATGGGCTGAAAGAGAGACAGATGGGTCGACTCCGTCAGTGAGCTTTGCTGCAGAGAAATGAAAAGCGCAAGTGAAGAAACGCTTACGAAGTCGAAGAAGATGATTATGATTATGATGATCAGATACACACACACGTACATAGAGAACCTGGATTCAACCTCTTAAACAGATTTAACATTAAAGGAAAAGCATGTGTAATAATATGAACATTAGCAGTAAAACCCTTTCACTCATGTTACAAGGACACAACAAGTGAGTGATTTAATAGAACTAGTACAGTAAACTAATGTATCACTCTGTCTGTGTGTGTGTGTGCGTGTGCGTGTGTGTGCAGTGTGCATACGCATGCCAGAAAATGTAATATGAAGGAAAGAAAGATTAAACGGTGAAGCCTTGTGATGTCCTGGACCTGTAAAATCACCAGTACCTAAAAATCTCACTAATTAACGCTAGCAGTGGCATTCAGGAGCAGCTGGTAATTTTGATTTTTCTTTTTGTTTTGATTTGTGGCCCGCAATTATATCACACACTTTTGTTAGCCTTACAAGGCCCTCACACTGGAAAGTAGAATTTTGTCCAGCAAATAAATCAATAGTTGAACTGGGAGCACCTCACTAGTCCCATCGTGCTGTCTGTTTTTGACGTCAGCATGTGGCATTTGGTACCTCCCATCTGACTCATACACACACACACACACACACACACACACAATTACAGCCATAATGGAGCAATTATCTTCTCAGCTCGGATCTGCTCCTCTGATTGTAATTTGCATTTATTATTAGCCTTCAGCCTGCCAGAGGCTGTGAGGCGTGAGGATGGATGGTCATACACCACATCACACTGACAGACCTGCACAGATGCCTGAGGACACAGTAAAATAAGCATCAATGTGCCACATATACATACACATTTAAAGTGAATGAGGACTGCACAAACTGCATACATGATGCCCCACAGATGAAGTCATTATGACAGCGGGATGTTGCTTCATTTTGTTAATGCTGATCCCTGTTAATGATGCTACAGTGGGAACAGTATGTTCAGTGGTGTTCCATCACAGAAATACATGCTTCACATTCCACAATGTGATGTCCTGAAGGACTGCAATGTGTCTCTCCGCTCATTTTTCCATTCTGTGTTCTCTTCTGTTGTCAAGATGGCCTCAGGGCTCATCATATGGAAATTTGTGTGAAGCAGAGTCTCTCAGGGAACATACAGTACATACAACCTGCCAACACACTAATAGATGCACGCTAAAGCTAATACACATAGACACACACACACACACACACACACACACACACACAAGCTCGCACATGCACACAAAGAGGACTTGCAGAAGATCACTGAAGTGTGAAATGATTCTGTTATCATGTCGTCTGTGTGGAATATATTTTTCCATCAACCTTCTCTGGCAGGTTTGCCTGATGGGCTGCTGGTGCTGTGTGTTGGGGTGTGTGTGTTTTGTGGCTCTCTCCGTCTGTCTGTTGTTGGGCAGGAAGAGTTAGGAGGTCTCCATAAAAACAAGATGACGGTGTCATACCAGATTTGCAGCTCACATTTCACCTTGCTGGTAGGTGTTTGACAATAAGAAACTTATTTGCTAAACTGTTATAAAATCAGGTCTTAGATGCCTGCTTGGGTCGGCAAACATGCGGTCAGTATTTCCACAATGCATCTTATTGAACTCTAGCCAGACTTAAAATACCTGAAAAACAATTTTATATTTGTTTTTTTGTTGTTCCACATGAGAATCCTGTATTATTTTTTATATATTTTGTTTAGAGTTTGTGCCCTTCTCACTGGTTTGTAGTGGGCAGGACTTAGTTGAAAAAATGTGAAGTCACGTACAGGGTTTCCATGCACCAATTACACTTTATTAACTTTTAAATCAAAATATGATAACAGTTGTTAGTTGATTGAAGGGCAGGACACAGTGCTGATTACGGAAATTTATTGTACACTTAATAAATACTAACTAATAATAATTTTCAACCAACACTTTAATTGTTGCTTATATAGTAATAAATTTCAGTGTTGTAGAGACTACAGAGTAAAAACCAGATGCTTTGATAGCATATAAAAATACAATTTGTCCCCCTTTCTCCTCTGTAATAGCTTTTAGGTCAGAAAGCTCATCTCTTTCCATATCATTTGAACTTGTTTTAGATCTGTGCTGCTTACACTCACTGAGATCCAAGACTTCATACAGAGGCCTATATCATTTTTTCAAATGAACCTTAAATTCAGCCTGACATAACTGAGATCTCCACTAGAATTTAAATTAAACTCCTGCTTACACAATGTCTGCTTTCACAGCATGAGTTTGTAATGAGCTGCCAGTGGTTAACAGGAATACAATGAATGTTTGGAAGTGTATGCCTTAAATAGAAGAAACTTACAGCTCAAAATGTAGGTTTTTGTGAGCACTGAAGCTCGAGCTGATGTGCTCACGTCTGTTTTCATGCAGGGTAGGTGTCCTGTATATTTGTCTGAACTCTTTGAACTGTGCACCTCTGATGCTGCAAGAAATTAATGAGCATTTATTTTGGCAGGACAGAGCAGAACAGCTTTACATGAGGCATATTCAATAAACACGAAATGTTAACAACTGATTTCCAGACCTCAGGGGTGATCAGCCTACAGGACCATGTGCACTCTGGGGCATTTTCCCAATAAATTTTGTTTTAATTATAAAAATTGGTCTTGATGAAACATAATTTAACAATGATAGTTTTTAAATGCACATTATTTTGGGTTTTTAGTTGAAAAAGTGCAGTGTTCATTTCTAATATTTTGCTGGGTTTTCTCTGCTCATGCAGTGACAAGGAAAACTTTTATCCAGATAAGACTGATTACCTCCTTCCCACGTTTTACACCCATGAAAACACACAGAGTCTATACAGAATCATGCACATGGACACCCTCACTAAAAACACAGGGTTCGGAGGCATGTCTGTGTGCATGAGATGGATCCCAGGGGAGAGCTCAGTCTGCACAACTTCACTGCACTGCCTAATTGACGTTTGTTTTCCTCCTGTGTGTGTGAGGAAGAGAATGAGGGTGAAGTCGAGAGAGAGAGATCGTAGGAGGTGAGTCGAGAAGGCATGCATATTTCAGAGTCCAAACGAAACCTCACCTTTCTCTTAACTGAGCTTCAGACTGCAGCACATGAACAAGTCTGTCAGTCATGTGCTAATTTAGTTTCTATGGGAAGTCTGAGTCTTCAGCCTGTCAGTCTGACAGGTTATATCTTCCTGAGATTATAAGACAACCGTGAAACAATACAGCCAAGTATTGAGGAGCTCTAAACCTATTAACCACACAAAATATGCCTGATCCTCTCTCTCTTCCACACACACACACAGACACACACACAGACATGCACACGCACGCACACATGCGCACATGCACACACACGCACACCACACACATACACATCAACAAAGATTCAAGACTTAGGGTAGTTCTTTGGATATATGCGCAGCTAATGTAGCAGTTACAGCCACTTATTGGATGAAATATGGCTGACACAGAAGGTGGAGAGAAACGACTGGAAAGAGGGGCCTGGGAAAGATGGCTTTTAAAACTCTTATTTCTGTACTAAAAAAATGTAGTATTACTGCAGCACCATGTAACTTCTACACAGATAGTCTAAACATATACTTGACTGGTGAGTCTTGAGATTGTTGAGTTCCCCCAGAGCAGCCATACCAAAGCATTAGTACATTGGGATCTGGTAATGAGACTCAACAATTAACCATCATTTTCCTGTTAAAGCATGTTGTTTTGATTACTGTAAACAACAATTTTTAAATAAAAAAATCCTACACAATGAACAGAAACACATAATTACCGATTTACAATGAAAGAGTTTTACATCACTGCTTTTATCAGTTGAAGTAGTCTCCATAGTATGGAGACTGAAAAAGTCATAAAACAAACTCAATTTGACCTGCTATGTTTAAAGTGGACGCTTTCCAACAGTACGTGAAGGCAGCATGGTTTTGGACCTGCTCCGTAACTATGGTAACGACAGCTTGCTTACCTGTTGCGGGGCAACAATTGTCCGTCCCACTGACCGTCATTCAGTTAGTTAGGTAACGTTAGTTAGCCAACTATAAAACGAGACAACTTATATAACGTTTCATTTAGGTTCCACGCCTTCTAAATTTTCTGCCCAGAGTTGCAGTGGCTGTACCTTGCTACATGAGCAGGTGAGCAACTGTTAGCTTGCCTGTCTAATATTAGTAACTGCGTTAACTCAAGCTCACAAAACATCTTCAGTAAATGCTATTATGCTACGCTAGCTTCTTGTCAGCACGAGCAAGGTTAAGTTACTTAACTAACTAAATAAATTAAATAACTACCCTCGTAAATTAACAATCAACGATAATAGTTTGTAACAGTAAATACCTCAGTAATTTTTATGAGGGATGTCTTTTTAAATAAACAAATGTCCTTGCTGAATACATAAAATTACCTAAGGTCCTATTAAAATCACTATTTTTAGCTTTAAGCATTTCTAAAAAGGATAAAGGCAAGGGTCACCATGTGCTGAAGTGCAACATATGAAGCTAAAGTCTCCATTGAAAAGTCAGGATTTTCTAAACAATTCTAAACAAAAACATAATTCAGAACGAGTAAGACCTTCTGTGATTTTGCTGCTGTAATTTGATGTACAGGTTCCAGTGTTTGGGGAAGTCCTCTTCTGCTTCACAGAGAGAGGTAAACACTTCACAATTAACTCAGCACTTTACAACACTTTTCTTTTACCATTAGTTTCGTCAATATGCAGTTTCTTCTTATGCATTACATTCTTAATATTAAGTGTTGCCTCTTTTGCAGTCGTTGGTAATGATACTGATTGGGCAGGTTACACATGGCCCATACTTGTGCATCGCTGAATATTTAAAACCATTCTGTTCTCTTTACTTGAACTTAGTTGGCTGCAGAAGTCACCTCTGCTCATGCTGAGACAAATAAGCCTAATGGTATGAAGCAATGCAGTGATCTACAATTTACAAAACATCACACTATGAATTTTGTACTTTTTTGCTTAAATGAGACAAAGGTTTTAATTGAGTTCCACCTAGTGCTTTTTCTGCCTACTGTCCTTTCTTGGCATGCTCACTCTCTGATTATTTTCCAGACAAACTGGGGCAAAAGGGCATCACTGATAAACCTTGGTAGGACAAGTCCCACTTTAGCAAACATACATTTCTATCATAACACACAATACTCTCAAACTTTTAATTCTTTTATTTGATTTTTTCATTCAGCAGCAATTATCCTGCCATTTTACTGCCTCGATCTGTACAGGTGGGAATCCTAAGATAGACCACAGTAATAGGACTGACATGTTTTGCTTCTGTGCTTAAAGAAAAATCTTTGTCTTTCTTAATGTTTCTTCTCAGGAGACTCAGAAGTCTGGGTTTTCAAGTGGAGTACTGAATACTGACGGTATGAAGTGATGGAGGGAAAAACATGAACCATAATTTTTTTTTACATAGTGATTCATAAGCAGACAGGTAGAAATCTGTTCTTGGACTGGGAACGATAACAGTGTCTTCACTGAAAGCAGCCTCAAAATACCAGAATGCAGTGCAACCCTCAGACATGTTGAGGTGTGCACCTTTGCTTCATCGTGAATGGAATCATTTCCTTTTTGTAATTGCAGTTGCTGTTGATACCTTTTCACAAGTACATGGATAAATGTGTATGTTCATGCTTGTTGACTTTGTCCTTCTGGGACATGAAGTAAGTCACAAACAAAGTCACTAACTGTGACAGAATTAGAAGAGACAGGCTTTACAACAAACATAAACAGCAACACTTCACCACAAGAAAACTGCTAGAAAATGAATGCTGTTAATTGATGATATTTGACAGTATATGGAAAGAATACGTCCTCTGTCAGTTAATTTTCCTTTTCGTCATGTCATCATTTTTTTCTTAACACTTATTTTGGAGCTGTATTGGTGTTGTTTTAGAATCTTAAGATGCTATTTGCTAAGCGTTTTGTTTACAACATCATACCAACAGACTTACAGCTTTTCTGTCCACACATTATTAACACTGAATAGTACTTTCTTCTGTCCCTTGAATATTTTTTAAAAAGAAAACCCAAGAGTTGCCTGACTGAGTTAAATTTCTTGTTTATCTATTGTTCTTTCGTAGTGTGCTCAAAGAAGGAATCCAGACACATAATACCAAGGTCTGTGCTTGGAACACACATACAGTAGTAGGTGATCACACAACTCGACATGTACAGTTTAAAATTTTAAATGTGATTTCAGGGTTGAAGAAAAAGCACAGTGGACTGCAGCACCTGATGATGAGCAGAAGATGAAATATGTGATGAAAGCTCAGCTCCAAGACTCAGCAGGAACAGGTAGGCTTATGCAAAACAAACTCAAAATGCAAAGCAAGAAACATGGAAAAAAAACTAACTTGCGAGAGTCAGTTTTGTTGACAATAATGATCATGATGATGACAATGATGTCCAGGTGAGCCAACACATGCTTCCCCAGCAGAAAAGCCTCTTCCAATACATGGGGGAAATGGGAAGGAGAAAGAGACTGAGGAAGATGATGTTATGGATGAAGACCTTAAGGCACCACTGGAGCTGATGCTCCAGGTAAAGTGACTGATCTTCATAGATGATTTTACACCTCAAGATCTTTCAAATTAAAAGCTTAAACTCATTTTTATATTTTAAGCCAAAATTTTGGACACTAGTAAACTGTGCTGAATTTAGAAGAATTTGAGGTTGAAATGAGGATGTCTGGTTTTAGTTCCTCAGAGCTGTGATGGACAGAGACTTTCAGCTGGCCAGCAAACTGTGTCAGATGAGTATGTATCCTGCATCCGTCTACTGTTTGTCTGTCAGTCAATAACTCAGCCACCTGTGCAGTCAGCCAACGGTGCCTCTTCTCTCCTCGTTCCAGTTCTCATCTATGAGCCAGACAATCCTGAGGCCTCTGAGTTTCTCCCATTAATCCATAAGAAACTAGTGAAGGGTGAGAGTCTCCTTTTTTTTCTTTTTTTTTTTACAAACACAAACACTTCAGCTTCATACGCATCCAAAACACATCCTGTGTTTTTGTCATATTTTTTTTTCCATTAGATGATGATGATGATGATGAAGATGACACCTCTAGCAGTGATGAGGACTCATATCAGCACTCAAGTTGCTCCTCTTCATCTTGCTCCTCTTCTTCATCATCAGATGATGAGGAAAAAGAAGAAAAGCCAGTGAACAGAGACAGGCCTCGTCTTCCTTCTCACATCTGCCCCTAAGTCTGTCTAAAAAGTTTAAAGACAGTTTTTTTAAAAGAAAGGCAACATTAGGTCCTATCAGCAGAGAGCTTTGCTTATAGGATCTTGTATTCATTTTATGCTTGAAGCTACTTTGGACACTTAGTCTTTGTGCGTTTTGTAGATTTTGTGATTTTGTCTTGTTTTACCTGCAAATAAAACACCAACTGATGCTGTAGTTTTCTGGAAACTTCCTCTGCTTCTGCTGATATAAATGCAATATTGTGGTGACAGGAGAAAAATCTAGACTTTAAGATTTAGAGGCTGCTATTCACCTTGTTTTTTTAACCATTTTGTTGCGCTTTCTATTTTTTCACTGGTTCTCTGTCAGAAGAATAGTGCCATTGATGGATAATATTAGCATAACAGTCATGGATGGAAACACACGTTAATATGCAATTTCCTCTGAAGATCTTCTTGGTATTTGATTAAAATGTGGTGTATAGTTGGATGCAAACCTGACTTATGCGACTGAGTCACATGCAGAGTTTAGATGGTAACAACTAGGGCCAAACTGACCCCAAAAATAAAAGTTTTATGAAACAGTTTCAACAGGCTACAGGAAATAATAACTTGCTGAATTTTGACACTCACTGCATGGCTGTAATATAATTAATTTAATCAAAATCTAAATTTTAATGTAACAGTATCAAGGGCGAGTGAGAATGCATCAAGCATGTTTTTCTGTAATATTTGTCTCTGTGTACACTGTATCATCACAATCAAGGTTACACAATCCTCTCTCACATACACACAGCTAATCCATCCTCTTGGGCTGCTATCAGCCAGTATATTTTGAATTATTATCACATGGCGAGGCTTATCTTTATGAGTCGCCTCTATGCATGACTTGTTAGAGGAGAAAGTATGAGGTCCATCTGATAAAGGCTGTATAATTTGCATTGAGTGAATGAACATAATGGCTGGTCTCTACCCGTTCAGTGGACCAGGACACAGGCATGACGATGACAGCGAGGACACTGCTATCAGGCTGGATTCACTTTGACGTCCTCTTGTTATTGTCAAGGTTATAAAAAGATTGCAGGTCAAAAATTATGATGCATGCAGTGTTATCGTCTCATGAAGATGAATATTACAGTCAGTACTTGTATGGATTGATGGATCATTTAACATGCATGGCGCTCTGAACATAACCTTATACTTTTAGAGGAATCTTTATTCTGGACGAAATAATCGTACAGAAACCATGAAAAGCATCTTGCAGAGCTTCCTCAGATCCACTGAAACTGAGATGTAATTAATTCCAAATCAGTTGTTACTTACACCCATAAACCAATTGTTTGTCATCCCAAGGTCAATTTCTATGTAACCCACTCAGAATACATTTCACATTCAAGTCTCCATCCTCCATTCCGTAACACCCACCCACACCTGGAGACACAGACACAAACACAGGGGGTGGGCATACGTCACTGGTGTTTTTCCTTTTGCTTTTTGGGCTCCTTAAAGTGGATTGTGGCTGTCAGTAACACTCAGGGAAGCTTCATTAGTCGTCAGAGGGAGGCAAGGCTGTGACTCATGCCTGCGTGAAGAGACCAATGGGCAGCCAGAGCCTGAGATATAAATAACGAATAAAAAAATTATTCTTGAGGGAGAAAGGGTCACTTGCGCGCCGCTGGATTTTATCAGTGCGCTCTATTGGTATTCCGCCATCGCCGCCACTGGAACTGTTCCTTGTCGTACCTTTGGGTGGCAATTGTGACATCTAGGTATAGTTTCTCTGGACTCGACAACCTGTGCGCCCGTGAGTCGGTAAGCTGTCTCAGTCTTTCATTTCAGCAGCGCCCGTCATGTTTAGATAGGCTTCATATATTTTCATAGACAGACGGCTCATTAGACCATGACGTTATCTCGGAGAAAATTATATAAATTTATAAACAAACAAAAAATGTGGTTATACTTCGCTTTGCCGTTTGAGACAAACGAGTGTCAGATGAGTGACAGAAGGAATTCATGAGTTCAGTCTGTCTCTCATACCACGATGACAATGAGTGATGATGGGCTTGCATATGCTTGTTCAAAGCACAACTTAATTGAAATGTCGATTGCTGAGTCAATAGGTAAATGACGCAGGTTATTTATCATACTTGATTATTATCAACATTTGTTTATTTAAATCAGCCTTTTTCCAAACAGTTGTGATTAAGCTATTCTGACATTTAATCCTTTATTTTTTATAATATGTCCTTCATGGAGGTTGAATGTGAATTTTTAAATCACACTGTTTTTTGTTCTTTGGGAATATCAGCTGTTGTGAATGCAGTGGGTGATCACAGACATAAAGCTCATAAATTTGAACGGTCTGGTGCCGCTGACTGATATCAAAAAGAAATGTTCATTTTACTTCAACGCGCTATTAGCCCACGTATTTTCATATGTCCCCGGTAACAACTTAAAAAATGTCCTCAATGCCAATGGCTCTGAGTTCTGGACATTAATGTCAAAATAGTGGCACTGAGAGTATTTAACGGATAATTGAATGCAGAACAAAACTACTGAAGGCTATCTCCAAAAATGAGTGTATCCACATAGTCATTATGTTTTCACCAAAACCAATTACCCCGAGGTGCGTTTCGCTTGTGCGTCGTGCGCAATTCTCTCCAAATTGCGCGGCTTGAATCATAGCTCACCCAGATATCCTTTGGGAATAAATTGTTCCTGACGAAGCACAGTGGAGAACATATTTTTTGATCAATTCCTAGTCTACCCGTTCAACTGAATGCGCTCATTCAAAATACATATTTCATGTCTGACCTGACCTCTTCACTAACGGTGAACCGTTTTGTTTGCAGTTGAATTATTTCCCAGCTGGAGATCAGATAACAGAGGACTGATGGCCACGTCTGAGCCGAGAGCCACCGGCGGGGATCAGGACCCCAACGCTGACAATTTAAGACCTCCGTCCACAAGTATGTCCTCACACTCGTCTCTGCCCCGAGGGTACACTCTCGTTAAGGTTGTCTCTCTGTGGAGCGTTCAGGCTGTGCTCAAACGGAAACAGCCCACTGGAGCTGACAGGGACTCGGTGCCTTGCTCAAAGACACTTATGTAGTGTCATAATTGCCAAAGCGAAGGTTCAGAGCCAGTTTACCCGACACACTTCAGTCTCTGCCTCTGTCTGCCTCTCTGCCTCTCTCTCCCCTCCTTCTCTGTCTGATAAAAGCGAGTCTCGCCCGGGCCATTTGCTGTGTGGGCTCCGTCGTTAATCATTCCGGTTAAAAACAGAGCCATCACAGCTGCCTGTCGCTGCCTGGCAGATCAGCGGTGCGCATCGAGCAGTGGACCTGGCGCAGAAATAATGTGCCATCAAGGCATTGGTATTCAAAACGATTCAAGAACATTAATGATAGCATTTGAAATAAAGGCTATGTGCATTTTTCGATCGAAAATATCCATATATCTGATTTAAATATTCCCCCTATAAATTCACTGAGTGGGTTTCAATCGTGTTTTGTTATTATTCGACAAATTTCTCAAAAAGCTTCCCATATTTGTATTTATTCATATCAGTATTCATATTATATCGTTCGCTTGGACGCATTAGGCCTTTGCATCTTCAGACTGAATGGATGGGTTTGGAGAAATGTTTTGTTACTGATTTTTAAAAGAGTGACTGAACCTTTTTGGTATACATTAACCTATGGGTCAATTAATCATTTAAGCTCTTGTCGCATGCACAAAATGTTCCCCATTATAGACCGAGTGCACTTGAGCAGCCATCTGCAGTGCCACGCCGGGAAATAATTACAGGTTTTTGTCTGTGAAATCCAAGCTACAGTTCTTGAGGGAGAGTGTACAGTTCAGTTTCAGTTTTTTTTCTTTATCGAATAAAATATTTGTGTGCCTTTTATTTGTGGCCCTTGGGTATCAATACAAATTTCTTCAATAATAAAAAAAAAATCCCACAGTTATTTCAAATGTGAATTTGTACCTTTGAAAAAGTTAATTAAAAAGAAAATGTTTGTTTTGTGTGGCTTGCTCGTATAGACTGCTGCTGCTGGATGTTGCCATTATCTCTCTGCCACGCTCCATCTCACGCCTGGCGGCTTGTAGTGTCTGTGCGTGCGTGGGCGCGCGCGTGTGTCTCTGTGTGTATGCCTTGGCCTCAATACCTCGGGCTGTCCTCTCTCTCAGAATGAAATTGCTTCAGTAAATTTAAATAGTTGTTTTTGTTTTGAAAGTTTTCCATCAGGTATACACTCTCAGTCTCTCCGCTGCTTTGCTGTCGTGCATTTTATTCCCTCTGGCTTCTGCTTCATCTCTGCTCACGCATGTCTACGTTCCGGTTTGTGTGTGGCTGTGAGTGTACATGCATGATGTGTGAATGTATGAGACGCACTATACTTTAAGTTTCTGCATCAAGACGGCCATAGACTTCCCGCCACAGACATCACCAGCTCGCTCCAGTCACATACTGTGTTTCACTCAATTAATTTCTGCCCTCCTCCGTGAGCTCATTTCACGGGCGTTAATTCTGGTCCGCCCCTTGGCTGGGTGTGTGAGCCGGCGTGAAAGTACCGTGCGGGCCACTGTCGGTGCTTATTGATTGAACCTAAATCGGAAATGTTATAAAACTCATCCCCTTATGGCCAGTTGGTTCTGTTGTAAATAAAAAAAGGTGAATAAATTCAACAAAGGCAAACGAAGCCCACATCAAGCCGAAGATGCTCTGAAATATAACTCTTGATAAGCCCACGTGAAGACAGCCTAACAAAGGTATTCACGATCACACACCTGGCCAAGAGCCGCCCGCCCCACGCTTCATGTGCTCACTGTGCTCCACCAGCTTTATATCCATTACCCGACCATCCACGTTGTCTCCGCGGCCTGAAACTCAAACGTTCATTCTGTTTTAGCATACGAATATGCGTGGATGCACGGATGTACACGGAAACTGGGGATGAAGATTTGTGGTAAGTATTGAGGGCACAACAAATGTTACACATTAACTAGGCTATTTTCAGCATGTCATTTCCTATTTTTCATGTTGATTTATTATATTTTTTTTTTGAAATCTTATATAAAAATGTAGTTTTGGAGGTAGGATAGGCTACATAATGTGCTAGTGGGGATGTGCATTTTGCCTGTGTACATATGTAATTTTCATCAAAGAGGGAGTGTTTTCCTTTTTTTAAAATACAAAATTCCGTTTAGAGGCCTGAAATAGGCCATGGTAGAGGCTGTTAAAGCCGGGCCATCCACGACTGTCAGAGTGTGTTCCCATCTTCTAAAGGTCAGTGGACATTAGCCTTTAGGTCTGATGATGAGAGCCCTGAATCAACGCCCCCGACCGCCCCTGATCCCCCTCGTGTCTTTTCCATTTCACTACCAAGAGAAAAATCCTCGAGACAGGCCTGAAAATATATGTTATAAAGCCCAGAACATCCATTGGAAAGAAATGGAAAAAAAGGTTCAGTACTTATTTTTAATTTAAATATTTCTTTAAACAAGGAGCAGGCCTACATTACTTTTTGAAAGCCTACTTGTCAATTTTGCTGACAGCTTATAGAGCGGAAAATAGCGGCTGTGACGTTGCAGGGAAGGCGTGTTTATTTCTCCATCATTTGAAGTGATGCGTTTCCTTCAGAGGCACAAAATTGAAAGAGTATAAGTAGCCTATGCTATTTTTCTTGCCGATTGCAAAGGAAATGGGAGACATATTCTATTCAAAGAGGATTTTTTTTAACCTGCGTGTTATGTCAGAAATCAATAGGACTAGAGGATCGAATAAGTTTGATATATAATTAAGAAATTGACCAATAGATTTTGATGGGCCTGAATGGCATTTTAATGGACTGGAATGAAAAATTGACTTGAGATATTTCAATATGGAGGTTATGGCAATTACAGGGTGTCATATATTGATTTTGAATATGCCATTTAAAATCTAATGAGTATGGCATTATGGAGTTTCCATAAAAAATATGAGAGATAATATTTTATACGCTTAGTTAACATTGGTGTATGACTTTCCTGTGTTTTCGGCATATGCCGACAAAATACAGTGCAGATAGAGGGCCTATATACAGAAAGCCGATCAGTCATTGAGTTTAAAATATACAGGCATTACATGGGCAGACTGCTTAGGGCTCTGTGACTCCTTCATTAGCCCCTCTTTACAGAGTGCGTTTTTATTGGCTAAATCGGTCATTGCCTCTGGCTGTCCTGCCTATTGAGCCGAAACGTTTATGGTGCTTATAGGTACTTCCTAACTGGGGTGTGGTTGTGATGTCATAGGGTGGAGCGGGCAACCACACACATAGGCTATGTGAAGAGCATTGGTCTAATTTTGCGTGTGTGTATGTATGTATGTGTGTGTGAAGAGTACATAAATAGGTTTGGCTTCCACTGGAAAAGCACTGATGAAAGAACTCAGAGCAAAGGAGCTGACTTTAGACAACAGTGACAATTTTCAAACGCTATTTTTCCACTTAAATGTAGACCTGTCTAAATAAAACGGATTTTTTGGACATTCATTTTCTTAATTTCTTTTCATATAGCCTTTAGGCTATATTTTTAATTTCTATCTGTTTTTGTGCCACAACTTCTGATTTTCTTTTGTGGTTGGGATGGAGATGTTTGGTGATAACTCCTGCCCTCCGTCGTGTAACACCCTAGGGTTCCTGCAGAAGAACAACAGTCTGGATGAGAAGGGGAGGCTCGCGGGTCAGAAGAACTTGCTCTCGTGCAACAACAGTGACAGAGACGCGCGCTTCCGCCTCACCGAAACCGACTTCTCCAACCTGTTCGCCAGAGGTGAGAAACATATTCCAGCTAGACATAACAAAGCTAATGCTATATTTTTCCAAAATAATGATGAAGAATTCAAATAATGAATTTATCAGAGCTGCACACTGGTTTTGCCACATAAGCTTAAAAAAAGTAGAAACTATTCAAGGCCTCTTAGGCAAAAAAGCATATCCTCTGTTTTGTATTATTTATTTGTTTGGTAATGTACGCTAGCCTACAATGTTGCTAGCCCCCTAAAATACTTTGAAAGTCAGCCCTCTTAAGGACGACATCTTAAGTTAAAGGCACAATATCCAGAAAAAGACAACATGTAAGGGCTAAAAAAAATTGTTAGGTTGTGAGCTGTCTATTTATTTATCTTTTTATTTTGTAACTGTAAAGGCTACAGTCTCATAGCTTACAATTATCCTAATTTTATTTTTGTAGGGTTTTGTAGGCCTACTGAGTATTTACGGTAAAGACGCAGTGAAAATTGGTACATTTTCAGTTTAGAGCCCGCAACCGGCGTGACGCAGTTATTAAGATATTATGCTAATCCAACTTTATTAGTCTATATTAGGCTACAGGCTAAATGTCATGTTGATCAGAATAACTTATAATTAGATAGGCCATAGCTCACCAAAAGGAAAAAAATAAGAAATACAAAATCAAACTTGATTTAAAGGAATGATTAGACCTTAGGCTATACTGTATTTTTTTTGTAGCCTAATGTTACTCAATTAAATCTCGGGATAAACACGCACAGAGGCTGGCTTTTAGTTTGATAAAGGGGCCTCTCGTAGGTCCGACATTTACATTTATCAACCAGGCTAAAATCCCACAATAATTCTCCTTACAGACTTGCTGCCAGCCAAAAATGGAGAGGAACCCACCATACAGTTTTTGTTGGAGATTGTCGACATCCTCACCAACTACGTCAAGAAGACTTTTGACCGCTCCACCAAGGTGCTGGACTTCCACCACCCTCACCAGCTCCTGGAGGGCATGGAAGGATTCAACCTGGAGCTGTCCGACCAGCCTGAATCTCTGGAGCAGATCCTAGTGGACTGCAGGGACACGCTCAAATATGGCGTCCGGACAGGTGAGCCTGAACACAATCAAGGTTGAGCTGTAAAGAGGTGTGTCTACCGATAATGAGACGGGAATATGATTTGAAAAGCTGACTTCATCTGAGGCCTTATGAATATTTCATGTAATGGTGTAAATTGTTTTGAATTGTCCAAGGACACTGAATTTGTTTGGGTTAAAGGAAATGAGGTTAAACTGTATTATTTCAATATATACTTTCCTAAAATAGATTTATGGCCATAAACAACATTATACTAATCAAACTATGGTTTGAGAACCCGAAAATATTTTTTGTTGTAATTATCAGGTATTTATTTCCCCAGGATATAGCCTTTTCTAAAACAAATGTCCATTTTATTACTTTAATGTCAAATAATAAGGACAGCTTTACAACAGAGTGGTAAATTCAACTCTAACCATTAGAGAAGCTGTTTGCCAGATAGTGCACAGGTTATTACAATGACTGTTTTATTTATTGTCCCCCTGGTAATTCATTTGACATCCCCCTTTTCTTTTCCCTTGACTTATTAAAGCAAGTGTTGCCTGAGGGGATCTTAACATGGACTGTTTCGAGCTGTTTAAAACGACAACACTCAAACTGTCCCTTGGGATTTATTTATCACTCAGGATCTACTGTGTCTACAACTCAGCACCATTTCTCATCCAGAGATATGATGTTTTTTGTTTTGTTTTGTTTGTTTTGTTGCTTTTCTGAACAGTTCCATGGCTCTGAGTCCCACTGCGGGAACTGTCCACGGTACTGAAATATAAAGCTGATTTTCCTTTTCACTGGCCATTAAGCACTGCTGTCAGTTTGTTCAATACACACAATATTAGATTATTTTATTTTAAATCTTATAGTATTATTCTGAAGTAACTTTATGTAACTCACAAATTTATTATGTGAGCCATACAGCACCACCACTATGTGCTTACATCCATGACTGCATTTAGGCTCCGGGCCTGTTGATGGTTACTCTGTGTGTAAGTACCTTTGAGTCTAAATGGATGTCATACAACCTTGTTACCAGTGAAATTATGGTACACTGAACAGTGCTATGTCAGATCCCTCAGGTTTCATGGCTGATCAGCAGAGTACAAAATGAAATCTGAATGACTGTTTACATCAAAATAAAGATTTTTTTTATTTAATTTCTTTCTATTTTTTTCACAATCAAATTAAAGCCACCAGCTTTAGTCTGCAGGACTTTGTAGTCACTTTGTGACTTCATAAAGGTTCTTATGTGCTCAGAATAAGGCAGACATATCACTCTTTTTTTTTTGCTTTTTCTTTATGTAGAGCATGATTCTCTCATAGTGGCTCAGAAGCCCTGTTAAGAAGGTATATTATTAAGACAGTTTGTGTATTTTTTTAATTTAATTTTAATGTTTAGGTCACCCACGATTCTTCAACCAGCTGTCTTCTGGTCTGGACATCATTGGTCTGGCTGGAGAGTGGCTCACCTCCACTGCTAACACCAACATGTGAGTCATGCAGTACACCGCTCTCTTATGTGAATGACACACTTATTATCTAATCTATACAGGGGAAACACCCCCATATGTTACAGCAGGACAACTGAGATTTCCTGTTTGTAGACCACTGGAAATAGCCCCCGGTCATGATCATATACAGTCAATGTGGAAGTGTTTATAGTGTTCTTCTCACCTCACTCCACAATTGGTCACAACAGGCTCTGAGGGCAGTTATATAAAGTGTTTGGTTTGTTCTGTAGAGACTGTGTATTGACAGACAGTAGGCTGCCGCTGTGCTGTACTGTAGATCGGAGACAGCTGAGCCCCAGGGGTGGTTAGATTGCATATTGATCTCAGGTCACAGTTACATGGTGGCCCAGTCTGATAGAGGGCATGAACCTTATCCACAGTACACATTCTCAACACAGATACACATACACACATAAAGTCACACAAATACATGTTGTAAGTAAGTTATAACTATGTTATGATCACTGGAATAGCACAAGGAACATTGTTCTGGTACTTTGGGACAATATCAGAATATTGAATACAGACACATAAACTCATTGAGTTTCACACAAAACAAACACATCCTTGTCTAGAATTTACCACTCTGTCATTGTACCTCTAATCAGTTTAAATTAATTTATTCATTAGAATTGACTTAAATTCCTTAAGAAATAAAAATTGATAGCCCTATGGACTGTGCAAAATATATCCTGATGTTTATTAACACCACTATTTACAGTATTAAAACCATAAAAGAAAACATTCATATGTAGGGCTACAAATGTCATTTAATCTGTTAATTACTTCTCAATCAGTTGACTGTTATTTTTCCAAAATTTCAAAAAATCATAAAGATTGCCCAGGATTTTTTCATTTCTAGCCTCAAATATTACAAATGTAAAAATGGTAAATTTACTACCACATTAGACAAAGAAAAGCAACATATCTCCAAAATTTAGAGGTTGGATCTCTGACTGGATGATTGATTGACTAATTTTTCAGGTCCATATGCATGTGAGAAAAAAGACAGTTACTGATATACAGATAGATGGTAAGAAAATTGTCAGAAACCTAACTGCATTTAAAAATAAATATTAAAGCAGAATCATCCACTTAATTGTCTATGTACAACAAATCTACAATGCACTGATGCAGAAACATCATGACATCTTAAAGTTTCATGGTAATAACTGACATTTAGCTGCAGAGACCACAGGACCTATACAGTTTAAAATGACTAGACAAGATACCTAGTACACAAACTGAACATTTAGTAATTTCTAACTATTGTGACCTCTGCTGTTTCTCCTGGACTGACTGCTAAAGAAACAATCAATATACGGATAACACTCCAATTGCAAAAGGAAAATTGAGACACCCAATTTAACCAATTTCTCAAAACATTAGCTTTGGAAACCACCCCCTCTTAGGAAAAACTTTCCCATCTCATCTCTTGGTTGGAGGAATGCCCTAAGAGATCGGGCCATTGAATTTACACACTCACACACTTATAATGAGACACAGACACACATGCACACACACACACTCACACACACACACCAGCTCTGGCTGTCCCAGATACAGCAGCAAGGGTTTCCAGTCCATTGACTGCAGGCTCATTGAGAGCTGGTCTTAGCAGATAGGCCAGCTGGGCCCCACACTGACACACAATGTCCTCCGGCTGCACAGACAACCCTGTCACACTGTGGAAACTGGCTGCTGCAGCTCCCTGTGGAGTGCCAATTCTGGCGCTATTGTCCCAGTGGATACAGAGTGACTCAGTGCACCTCTGAGAGGCTGAGAGGACAGTGTGGTAGGGGGTCAGAGGGTTAGTCATATAGAGACACCCACACACACACGCATACAGACTCACACATATTGAGTGCCCTTGATGATGATAATAAGGGCATTTAGGGGCTCTCCCTGGGGACAGGCAGGTGACTGAGGGGTAATTTTCACCCTGAAAAGACCAATGATTGGCTCTGATTGTGATAATGATCACCATTATTGTCATTACAGTGTGAAATGACTCAGAGAGATGGAGGATTTCAAAAAGATGCACTGGTTTTGTCCATTTTCTGCTGTGGTTGGGCTACATTTTAAGATGAAATGAAAGTGATAAATACAGGATTTTAGGTATTTTCTGTGTTCCTTACATGGACCATGATTCCATAGAACAAAGAAATAAAAGAACACCATATTAATGAAAATTTGCCACTCAGATCCTATAAAATGAGGCATTTTGTCTACTTTGTGTTTTATCCGTTGTTGTTGCTGCTCGTCGTTAAAGCCCAGCAGGCACAGGTTGATCTGCTATTAACTGGAGTTATTGTTTCAGTCAAATCCATCCTATGGGTGAGCCTGATAAGGAACAATTGCAAAAGAAAAATTTCTTTCGTTTGAATTTTTTTCATTTCAGTCTGTTTTTAATTCAATTTCTGTCTAATCTCAACCATGTCTTTTACACTCTTTTCTTTTCTCTTCTATTTTCTGCCACTTCTATTCACCATCTTGTCTTGTTTCTTTTCTGTATTCTTCCCTTGCTCTGCTTCCATATCATCCCCTCCTCTTCCTTTGTTGTCCTCTGTCACACTTTCCTTCATGGCATTGTTTGCCTACAACCCCCCCACCTCCTCGCAGCTCTTATCTCTCCTCCTCTCTATCCAAACTACGAAATGTTTCAGTCCTGGTTTAGATGCCTACTTGTGAAGAAAGGGGGGTGGGGGTGGAAGAAGAGGGGGGATAAGGTCATTGTTGTCTGAGATGGTGTTGGTAATGGCTGATGGGAGTGGAGGACTGTTGTATAACTGGCCTCATTAAAGCAGGATAAACAGGGATCAGTTTGAAGGGTGTATGTGGGAGGGGATGAGATGGCCTGTCAGTTTAAAAAGAGAGCAAAAGCTCAGACCTAACTGTAAGAGTTGACTTTCTGTAACACATTTTTTGTACTTGAGCTTTTTGTCTATGAGTTTTGCTCTTATTTTGTCCATTTAGCTGCCTGTCATTTTATCTTAAAGTCAGAGACACATCAAGGAGTTTTCAAAAACTCTTTTTTGTCTTTCATCTCACAAAAAATTCTTCTTTTGTTGGGTCCATTATTTTTTCATTGTTGTTTTTTCATTATTATTGTGAAAGAAAAATACAATTAGGGTTTCTTCCTTATTTTCTGATTTTTGAGGTCAACAGAGGCTGTTATCTCTTTAAAACACTCTCCCTGCCCATCTTTCTTTTACACACACATATATGCACACATTCACGCCCTCTCAGCCGTCAAATCAGCCCCATTCAGACTCGCCACTGAGATTGGCAGGATTGACAGATAGCCATCAGAGCTTTGTGTGCTTTAATTAAACTGCTGAGTGATTTTAGAGAGCATTTGAATATGAATGTTTGCTGGCCGACTCCTATCAGACACTATTTTAATTAGCACCGTCAGCAAGAGCTCCAGTTTGTGCTCTGTGGATGAAATTATAGTGAAGCTAATGAAAAACCAATGACTGTGTGTGTGTGTGTGTGTGCATAGGTGTGTGTTTGGACTTTCTAATCTGCAAGCTTGTGTGCATAAGAAGTCTCTTTTGTTATTTCTACTCACAAAGCAATCGCTAATAACTTAACTGTACAGCGATGCTGAATGAAAGTATTTTAATGCATTTGTTATATGATTGACAGGTTCACCTATGAGATTGCGCCAGTGTTTGTGTTGATGGAGCAGCTGACTCTGAAGAAAATGAGAGAGATGATTGGTTGGCCTGATGGAGAGGGAGATGGGCTCTTTTCACCAGGTTAGTATATGAATAACAATGTCTATATGTGAGCTAAGTGTGAAGTTTTGTGCTGCATGATGAAAAAATGTTTTACTACTAAAAGAAAGTTTAGCAAGTTTTGGTATGCTAAAATGTTACAGTTGGAGTGACATTTACTACGGTGCAAGCTGCTGTCCAAGGTGCTGATGTGTTTGTGTGTATCTCCTCAACAGGGGGCGCTATCTCCAACATGTACAGTGTGATGATTGCCCGTTACAAGTATTTCCCAGAGGTCAAGACCAAGGGCATGTCTGCTGCTCCTCGCCTTGTCCTTTTCACATCTGAACATGTACGCGACCATTACACATGCAAACACACACACACACACACACACACACTCAATATAAGGTTCTCTAATAAAGCAAGTGCTATGCTTCATTGGCTGTAGATTGAAACCATGTGAGAAGTCTGCGGATAATCAGGAGGCAATAACTGGTTTAACAGATTCTTCTTCACTTTTATCACATCTTCTGTCTGTGAAGCATTGCACAATTGACAACATGACAGAAAGCAAGCCAAAGCTCACACTGCAGTTAGCTTACAAAATCTTCACTTTCCTGACAATTTAAAAATTATTTCAACAAAAGATGAATTATATACCCAATGTGTGTCCCTACAGAGCCATTACTCCATAAAGAAGGCTGGCGCTGCTCTGGGCTTTGGCACTGACAATGTGATCCTTATGAGCACAGATGAGAGGTGGGGTATACATTTTTGAAATGTGAAGCCAAAATAATACAGTTAATGTTCAAGATACTGTTATTGAACAATGTCACAATAAAGGAAAACTTATCCAAGATTCTTGCCAACCTGTGTGACATGTTGTAAAGTGATGATAATATGATGCTCTTTGCTGTTTCAGGGGTAGAGTCATTCCTGCAGATCTGGAGGCCAAGATCATTGATGCTAAGCAAAAGGTCAGTGTTATTGTTGCTTTATTTTCTTACAATTTGGTTTTTTTCTTACTTGTCCAAACTCTTAAACCAAGCATCCCTTCTAATTACCATGTATGTCGATTCTGCAGGGTTATGTGCCATTGTTTGTGAATGCCACAGCTGGTTCAACAGTGTACGGTGCGTTCGACCCCATTAATGAGATTGCTGACATCTGTGAGAAGTACAACTTGTGGCTCCATGTTGATGTGAGTAGTTGACAATAGAGCAGTTGCTGGAGCATCTCAAAGTCGCAGTTGTAATGCGGTGTCCTTGCCTGCATACTGTTCTAAAAAAGTGCTGTCTCATCAGGGTGCATGGGGTGGTGGACTTCTGATGTCCAGGAAGCATCGCCATAAGCTTAGCGGAGTGGAGAGGTAAGTACTTGGGGGCAGATAGGTTGCTCTTCTCTGCTACTTAAAGACAATCTTCATTGAGTATTCATTCAGTACATTAAGACATAAAATAAACTTTGCAGGGCCAACTCTGTCACATGGAACCCACACAAGATGATGGGTGTGCCTCTACAGTGCTCTGCAATTCTGGTCAGAGAGAAGGTAGCGTAAACACCCACATGCAATTAAAACATTTTTTAAATCCTGTATATGATGCTTTGTTCCTTTGAGGAGGACCACAATACTATCTTTCATGCTTATGAAATGTAGTACTTTCACAGTAGTAGCAGTCATTGAAGTGCTACATAGTGTTAGCATGTCATGGGCTGAAAGAGCTCGGAAAAAAGGTAAACAGTGTATGTGCTTTTTGTGTGTCTGTAGGGAATCCTTGCAGGCTGTAACTCCATGTGTGCTGGCTACCTGTTCCAACCAGACAAACAGTACGACGTCACCTATGACACTGGAGACAAAGCAATCCAGTGTGGCCGACACGTCGACATCTTCAAGTTCTGGCTCATGTGGAAGGCCAAGGTGAGCTGAAGGGCGACACACACACTTAAAAATGGGTCCTTTACCAGCAAATAAAATTCAAGTCAATAAGAGCTGTCATGGTGTTTTCATGGCAGATGCTGCATCTTTATACTCAAGCATTATTCTTTCCACTGCAGGGCACAATAGGATTTGAGCAGCACATTGACAAGTGCTTGGAGCTGTCTCAGTACCTGTACAACAAGATCAAGAACAGGGAGGGATATCAGATGGTGTTTGATGGAGTGGTGAGTTTCAGTTATTTTCACTTATTCTATCAATGTCATTTTTAATCACTAAAGAAAATTTAGTATTATATTTATTTTAGCAATATGACCTCTAGCTACCTACCTACTTGCATTATAATGGCATTACAAAAACTGTTAAAAAAACAATCATACTTTATTTTACTGTACTTAGTTTATTGCATTATTTTTTGTTAATTAAAACTGTTAATTCTTTTTAGTCATTGTATTTCTTTTGTTCATTCCTCTCTCCCTATTTTTTCTTTATTTTCTTTTTATTTGATGTAAATGAACAAAGATTTTGAAGTGTTTTTATGACTGTGTAGTTATAATGTACATTTCTGTCTGCAGCCCCAGCACACCAATGTTTGCTTCTGGTACATCCCACCCAGTTTGAGAGGCATGCCTGATGGTGATGAGCGGCGAGAAAAACTCCATAGGGTGAGAAATCTGTCAATGACTGTTATCTTTTATCCTGTTTACTTCTGCATCACCGGTGACCTGTGCCCAAGGGCTAAACACTGAAATGAGCTTTTAGCTATATCTTGTTCAATAAATGTATGTTGTATTTTCCGTTTTAAATAAACAATAAACTAGAATTTGAGAAATTTCCACCTGTCACCTTTTATGCTTTCACGTACATGAATAATGTTTTCATGAAATCTAGTTATATCTTTTGGTTGTGCAAGAGATGAATATGTTGTTCTTTTGGATCCACCAGGTGGCACCAAAGATTAAGGCCATGATGATGGAGTCAGGCACCACCATGGTGGGCTACCAGCCTCAGGGCACTAAAGTCAACTTCTTCCGAATGGTCGTTTCCAACCCTGCAGCCACCCAGTCTGACATCGACTTTCTCATTGATGAGATTGAGAGGTTGGGTCATGACCTGTAGATTCCCATCGCTGCTCCAGCGGCCACATAGCGGACCTACAGTCTTTTGTCTGTTGTATTTCCACAGCAAATGCCAATGAGGTGAAACATTCACAGTGCTGCAGACAGAATAATGATAGGAAACGTTTTAGGTTATTTGTAGCCAGTCTAATGTTTGCCTGAAGCATTCTGACTGTTTCTCAAGCTGAAGAGAAACTTGCAATGAGAGACACTTTGAGTTTCTTACTTGTTCGTCCCACATAGTTCCTCCTGTAGACAAAATAGACAAGCACTACGTATCTGAAGGCTCCAGGTACAACAAACATGCTCTGATGTATGTGTGTGCTGTGGAATCTTGTAATATGTGTGTGTGTGTGATCTAGTTTCTTGTCTATTGTAGTTTGTCTCTTTATGTCTGTAAGTGTGTGTGCTTGAGAGAGTGTGTGTATTTAGTGAAACACTGAAAGGGAGAAAAGCACAGAATAAAAAATAATAAATTGTCATATAATTTTACTTCTGTATCATACATTTGCTGCACAAAATTGAATAATTGGTGCTTTCAGCTGTACAGTATATTTAATATCAGCGCACCAACCTATATGTCCTAAAACAGTGTTCAAGCTCCTGAAGCTGTGTGTGTGTGTGTGTAGGTGTATGTGTGGCACATTGAGTGTATCCTGTATAGGCTAGCAATGTGATAAAAATAAGCTTATTATGACCTACTGTGCACACCATAGGTACAGAGTGTGTTAAGCTGAGAGGTTTTTCATGACCCACAGCAACTGGTCTACATTCTGTAATATTTTCCCTTGTAGAAGTTTAAGATTAAGATATAAAATGTCTACAGCTATCCCAAGTCTGTGACAACTTTGAACTTATAAGACGCTGGCTCGTTGTCTGTCTCATGCAATCATGTGATACCCATAAGTGTTTATAACATTGTTTAAAATATTAATATATAATTATAAAAGAATGAATATTTATGGCATTTCCACCGTTTGCAGATTCAGGTTTCTTATTGTAAATGTATCTTTATGTGTATTACGTGGTAATACATTTGTAAATGTAATCACAGAAATTTGAGTCAAGTTTATTTATTGTTATTTTGTCAGCCAAAGAAAGAGAATCGGGAACAGAGCAATCCATCGTCCTTCATATAGAGGTTCTTATTGATTATTGATGTTTGTAAATGTTACTTATTGACCCTCTACTGCGATGCAATTTCTATAGTGTGTTTCCTTCTGTGATTGTGAGTCTTTTTGACTGAATGTTTTGAGCTGCCTGACTGGCCTTTTGATGAGATTAAGAATGAAGTCTCAATGATCTTCTGGCTGTCCTGCTGGTATTTTATTTTAAAGAGATGCACAAGGATGTGAGAATGTACTCTCCTCTAGAGACTGGGAAGAAAGGATTGTTGTATCCCTCTGAATCCTAATGCATTTACCGTAATATAATATATATTAATTGTTATACATATAACCTGTATTCTCAGTGGTATGGGAACTCAGTGAAATATCCTGTATAAAGAGTTCCTTCTTGTTTATGTCTTTGCACAATGTTCACCTTTCTTCCTTCCATTGTAAATGGATGTGTACTATGGCAGTATTATATAAGACTTATATTAACAAAATATTTATGGTATCTAGGGACCATATGTGAATGGCACAATTTAATCATATTTAAGGTAATCTGTGTACTGTATGTTGCCAATGACTCCTGTATGTGACCAATCTGGTTTTTTGATTAAGCCAGCTGTATGGGAATGTTTCCCAAGAGGTTTTCAGTAGGCACTTTAACTGAATTAAACCATCTAAAAAAAGATCTTTAATAAAGTCTATTAAAGGAAGAAGATTATCTGACTTTTTTACACACACACATCCACACAAACACGTCTCTCACACAAACAGTTTTTTCTCTGTGGCACCACAAACTGCTCTCCTCAAAATGACATTTTATTTTTGTCCATAATCCCTTTCTGCCTCTGAGCTGCATGTATCAATAGCTACACACACACATATACATTATTTCGTCTCTACCTAATCATCCTCGAAAAGGCTTTGTTTGGCCTCCAGCTGTGTGTCGAATTGGCAGTTCTCCAGCTAGAACACTCCAATCAGCTCTTCCTCTCCTTTATTCTTTCTTTTCTTCCTATTTTCTCATCTTTTCAATTATTTCCTCTTTTTTCCCTGATTTACTCCTTTTTCTCACCTTTACCCTTCCATTTTCTCTGTTTCTCAATCTCTCCCTATCTTTCCTCCCCTTTTGCCTTTATTCACCTATAAGTATAATGAGATTCAGCATCACTAAGCCATCATTTCATAAAGAAACAAAAGCATTGGTTAGGATGTTTTTAAACCTTTACAAGGGAGGCATGAAAAGAGAAGAGAAGGGGAGCTTAGTGCGGGGTGGTATGACCAAAGATGTATATTACAGTATTTTTCAATATTATAATGGTTTCACGGTATATGACAGTATTTACTTTCATGCACGACTGGGACAGTCAACCTTACGCTACTGCCACCTACTGGTGCAGCAGTATAACATCATGGACTCATACTGCATGTACTTGTCATATCAATACAACTTCCCCTTTTTTCTTTTTTTCTAACCCAAAGTTTCTGCTTTTACACTGCAACCGTTAACATAAATTCCTTGAGCAACTAACTCAATTATAAACAAAACCTTTTACTGTAGGCCCATGTATACACATTTCTCCTTTCTTTTACATGCTCTTTACAATCTTTTTTTTCTCCCTCACATTTCTTCAATCAGTCTGTTTGGTTTCTCTATCTGTCTCTTAGGGCGTTCTCTCAGTGTTGTATCACTGCTCTTGGTTTCTTTCATTCCTGTTTCCTCAGGCAGGATTGTCACATCCAGTTGTTCTGTCACATTTGTTTGTTTTGTCATGTTCGGTTGTCTTGTCATGCTTGGTTGTTCACTTTGTCCTTGGTGTTATATCCATAATCACAATATTCCTCAGAGGCACTTTGAGCAGGTGTCTCCTATTTCTCCTTAGTGTCAGTCCATGCTCTGTGATGACCTCATATGACCTTGGTGTTGTCTCTTTAATCACTTTAGCCAGTGGTCCCCACTGTCCATCACATCTGACCCGCACAATTTCCTCTTGGGCCAGGGGTTTCAGTGGCACTGCTGTTGTGTTGTAAGCGTTGATCTGACACTCTTTAGGAATGTTTGCCATGCTGTGCTCCATCCTCAGTTTTGCTGCTGCTGGAAGCCTCATCCTCAGCTTCCTTTTCACCATGAGCATCTCTGCTGGTGAAAGTCCATTCTCCAGTGGTCAAGCTCGGTAGTTAAGAATAGCCAGATATGGGTCTTCACAGTACATAGTACAATGTGTCCAGTAGTCTCATTTGGTACTCTTTTATTTATGAATTATATGAATGAATGAATGAATATGACCTCATCCTGTGTTTTGACCTTAACATCGCCCTCCACATGGCTAAATTTTGGGTCAAAAGTTGTTGTGTTGCTCAACTGCATTATTCTTGGAATTTACAACACATATGAAGCCCAGGTCAGTGTGACTATTACACCAATGTGAGCTGGCAGTGACAGTAAAATATACATTTAATTTGATCATTATAAAGTGTCCAAGTATGGTGAAACAATCCCATTCATCTGTTCACCTGACCACAACAATGGACTGCTGCGCTGCCATGATGTGCCACCTTACCAGCAGGATGGGAAGACCTGCTCGCTGCCTCCTCCCCAACATGCTTCAGCTGTGCATGTGTTGGTTCCTGTGGTGGCCAGTGTCAATGCCTGTGTGAACTAGAACATGTTGTACGATGTTTGTCATGCCGGGGAGCTCAACCCTCAGAGGGGAGCGATCAGTTTTGATAACATCGGCCTCGCCTGGATTACCATGTTCCAGGTAAGAAGCACTTTGACGTGAAACAGCCACAGGTGAGTTTAACTTTCCTCTGACGGGACAAACCATCACTACTCCCAAACAGATAGGTCTAATAAATGACAAAAAAATAATGTTTTTATATTTTTGATACTGGTAAGTTTTGGCTGTGGTTTACATGATGGTCTTTGAAGTTGGTTAAATAACTTTTAAAAGTTCAACAGCAGCAAAATATGTTTAAATTTGAGTTTTGACTGGCATGTGTCAACTTGGGATGTTCCATTAAGTTTCAACCAGAGAAACCGAACCCAAAGAGAAGAAAAACACATTTTCAGTGCTGCTTTCAATACACAGTCTGCAGAATTGTGTTTTTAAAGCGTTTTGTTTCGCTCCTGGAATCCTTAAACACTGTTACTGTTGAAGTACAATTTTGCAAAACTTTGAAAAACCTTTTTATAATGAACCTCCAAGCTCTTTCCAGTGTTATTTAAGGAACTTTTTTGATGCCTGTCATACATAATCATTTAATCTATTCCTTGCTCTAAAAAGTCATCCCTCTTATTCTCGACCCGATGGGCTCTTTCATCATGAGGAACCTGTGTGCTGTTCTCATTGCCTGCAAGTTTTCTGAGGAAATGCAGATGGATGCAGAGCAGAGTGCAGATGCTGCGTCTGTCATGGGGCTCCTTAAAAAGCTCACCTACTGGGTGTATGAGAGCTTCAATAAAATCTACAGGTTAGTTACTGAACATTAATGGCTTTTAAAGTTGCACTTAAAACACTTTATGTTGTGTTTGTGGTCCAGTTTTGTAGTTTGTAGTCATGTCTGTGCGTGTAAATGTGTGTCAGAAGCATTATTCCATTGAATAAATCAAACAAAATATGTGTAATGGTTGCAGTTCAAATAATCTTGGACATGCCTGTAGTTCAAACTTACTGTTCTTTTCCTGTGTCAGTGCGTGTGGAGCTTTTTGTAGCCGCCTGTGTTCAGATCTTTGAACTGCCAGCTCCTTTAAGTGCAAGGAATTCATTCTACAGAGTCATGGCCTGTAACATGTAACAAAGGCACCACAGGGACAAACAAGAAGACAATCAGCACCATGAGTGGCACTATGCTGTTGTCATGCTGTTTTAACTGGCTGGCAAGCACTGTAGAGCTGTGTGATGGGCCAAAATTGTGTTTTTTAGGATGGCAATGGCATGATTTGGGGCAGAGGGGTCATGCCTTGCCATCCTGGGTGAAAAATATTGTGCACCAGAAACCAAGAAAGAAACTGTTAAACCAGGCAGTGCTGATAAAATATAAATCATGTCTGTTACTTCACTTCATGTTTCTCTCCTTAAATGTTTTTCCAGCAGACGTCAGCAGACCGTGCATCCTGCCCCTGAGCCTGACAACATGAACACTTCAAAGTTGATGAGACTTATTCAAAGTTTTTTCTGCAGTAATTAAGAGCAGTATCACACCCAGCAGCAGTATTGTTACCTCACTTGATGAGGGGTCACTTATCTGACGCTTCCCTCCTTTTCTTCCAGATTCAGGACTTGTTAAGAGAGGAGCTCAAGAGAGTGCTGAAGGTGTCTGCTGACAGAGCAGTCATGCTCTCTGTTCTCCTCAATGTTCTCGTCTTGGCCATGGAGCACCATGAGCAGGTGAAAAACATAGTATTTCAGTATTTTGGCTCTTCTAGGTTTCTACATATTTTTTTCTACATTATTAATTCTTTCCATCCTCTCTTTCTACAGCCAAAGGAGATGATTCTTGTCTTATAAGTCATCAACATCATCTTCATCACTGTATTTTTTGTAGAAATGGTCATAAAGCTGCTGGTACTTAAATGGTCGTACATTAAGGATAAATACAATGTCTTTGACTTTGCCGTCGTTATCATCAGGTAATATGATCCATAAGACTTCAGTCAAACAAGCACAATATAACCGTTAATCCCGACATACAGGACATCAGATACCTGCTAACAGTTGTAACAGTGTATTCAAATGTGGTTGTTTGTGCTTTTCAGTTTGTGGGAGCTTTTTTCTAGAGCTGACGGCAAGTTGTCAGTTCTGCGAGTGTATCGCATGCTGCAGTTTGTGAGGCTGATTCACTTCTCTTCTTACCTGAGAAGACAACTGAAGAAGACCATCATGGAGGCAGCTGAGCTCTTCAAGCTACTGCTCTTTGCCATTTTCATCTTTATGCATGTACAGATATGCATACACACAAATCCTTCCTCCCCCATGTGTCTGTTAGTAGAAACAGTCTGTATCACAGGATCTCAGATGCTAATCTGTTAGCACCCACAGGATGCAGGCAGAACTCTGACTGCATTTCCTTGTGTCTTTGCAGTATTCTTGGCATGCAGCTGTTCAAGGGTGAATTTAACTTCATAACACAGAATGGAGACACCGTCACTGACCGGAAAAACTTTGACACCCAACTCTGGGCCGTGGTCACTGTGTTCCAGGTTAGTTTCCTGATTTTCACCAACACAATTGTTTTCCATCATCATGAAATCTGTGCCTTAATCTCTGTCTGTGTATCTTTTTTAAAATTTATTCCATTAATCCAGATTCTGACTGGAGCGGGCTGGAGCCCGGTGCTGCACAACGCCATGGCTGCTACGCCCCCATGCGCCTCTCTTTACTTTGTCGCACTGCTTGTGACTTGGAATTATGTTCTCTTCAATGTGGTTGTAGGCATAGTGGTGACAAGTTTCCGGGAAGGGCTAAGGATCTCTGCCTCCAAGATATTTATTGAAAAAACACACCCAGCATGACTTTTTTAATAGTGACACTCAAACAGTTGTATGCACACATATACGAACTGCTTCCTGTTGTTGCAGTGCCCAGATCAAGTGCAGACAGGAAGGAGCACAGAAAATGTAAGTTCCAAAGACTCACTGATGGCAAACTGTGTTCAGAATCTAGACAGAGCTCTGAGAAAATGCTTTGTATGCTCACCTTCTTTACTTATCTCTCGATGAGTCACAGTTTGGAGACTCTGTACCTGCTCAAACATTCACACTTTTCTACACACAAAACTTAGCTCAACTATTTTCTGATGTCCCAGGACTCTTCAGGACCTGACAGCAACTCTTCCCTCTCACTCTGTGGTCCTACTCCTCATTCTGTGAATCTCTTGCCTCAGTCAAACCCATTGGAAACATCCTTCTCATCTGCTGTGTCTTCTTTATTTTCTATGCACTCTTGGGGTTGCAGGTGATACACACACACACACACACACACACACAGCTTTGTTCCACCCAATCTTTCTCTGTCTTTATCACTAATAAACCCTCTGCTAAAAATATACTTCTTTTTTTCTCATAATAATGATGCAGCAGTTTCTCAGCTGTGATGTTGATGTTGATGTTGGGATGATGATAAAATGACACTGCAAACAGTCTCTTTTTCATCTTTATCTCACACAAACACTGTAGTCGTTCAAAGGGAAGCTCTATAGTTGTGAGGACACGAGGAACATCACCATCTGTCAGCAAACTATCAGTGGCTACGGGAGACATGCAACTCTGACAACCTGGGTCAGGTGTGTGAGAACACGCACAGCAATCACACAAGTCATGCTACTGCCATAGTTTAATTAAAAGGCTCCATTTAAAACTTACCAAGGTTTTTGGTTAATATCTCTGGACTCAGCAGTTATTTGTGTTTTCTCCATTCAGGCTCTGATGTCCGTGTTTGTGATGTACTCAAAGGATGGCTGGGTGAACATCATGTATGATGGCCAGGATGCTGTGGGGGTGGACAAACAGGTGCTCTCACTTGCCTGATTTAGGTTTTCACTGGTATGTACATAGTGAGGGAACGATGGCTGGTGCAAACTTAACGTTAACTGTGATGGATTAAACAACTTGCGGAAGTTTGGACGGCAGAAGTAAAAATATAATCTGTAATTAAGGAGCTAATGCATTTACATTACTAATTTTTTGATAGATTAAAAAAAATAAAATATGATGTCTTTTCTCCTCTCAGCCTGTGCGTCACTACAGCCAATGGATGCTTCTGTATTTCCTGTCCTTCATGGTTTTGAGCGTCCTTCTGCTGGACCTGTTCATGGGGGCACTAGTTGAGGTCTATTACCAAGTTCAGCAGGAACTAAAGGAAATAGCTCAACAGCAACCACAAGAGGGAGGAGAAGGAGGAGAAGTTCTGCAAAACAAGCACAATGGTAAGGAGACTGGTGGTCTGTTTTTAATAGGCAAAGATGGAGAGACTGTCTGTTTGCATCCTAATATCTGCATGTTTTGTGTCCATGTGTGACCCAGAAGCTGAGCTGTATCACACAGATTACTCTCCCCTGTGTCAGTGTATCCACACTGTGTACAAGCAGCTTCATGGATCTCTTCATGACTGTTGACATCGTCATCAGCATCCTGATGATGTGTTTGGGGCATAACGAACAACCACAGGTAATGCAAACACACCCACACAAAAAGAGAGCAACAAAAAATGTATTTGCTAAGACTCTGAGAAGGGATTGAAATAAATCTGTGTGTGTGTGTGTGTGTGTGTGTCCAGTATATGGAGAAGCTTACTGAATACTCCTTCCTTGTCTTCACCATCATCTTTACCATCGAGGTCCTGCTGAAGCTTGTGGCTTTTGGCTTTCTGAGATTCATAAAAGTCAGGTAGAAAGAGTGACATGTTTACTTTCTGATCTGTTTCTGCATGTCAGTTGATGAAAGTGTGTTAAGTGTCCCTTGTTTGCATGTTTGCGTTTAGCTGGAATCTGCTGGACGTTGCTGTTGTCTTCATTTCCATTATTTGTATCATTTTGAATGAGATGAAGATGGCAGACAGCATTGAAGTCCATCCAAGCATCCTCAGGGTCTGTAGGGTCCCCAGACTAGCACAAGGTACACACACACACGCTGACCACAAACACATACACACACGCACTGACCACAAACACATACACACACACACACACAAACACGCACACACACACATACATACACATAGACATGCACACACAAAGTAAAATTGAAGTAGTGTTTTTGTAACAAATGTCAAGTTGTGTGTATGTGTCTGTTATGTGTGTGTATGTGTCTGTTGTGTATCTCTGCGCGTGTTTGTGTGTATGTTCTATTTATGACAACTCTTTTGTCTCACTGTAGTGATGAAGGACAAAAAAATAAGAGCATTGCTGAAGATCATCATCAAGACGCTGTCACAGGTAAACACACTCCTCTGTGTGTAATTCTATATAAATAAAAAGTGAGTATGATTGACTTGTGTGTGTTCCTACTGCATTTGTGCTGATTTTATGACTGTTTTATATATTTTAAAATATATTTCACTGAACAGCATTTAGATTCTTCCTCTGAAGCATCTGTGCTTGCAGAGAAACCCTGCAACCCTGCTCACACTCTACCAAGTGTGCACTGGTGACAGCTGGAGTGAGATTATGATGGTATACATTCATACATTCACACAAATATACACAAGAGCTATGTGCATATATTATTTCCTAAACCACTTAAGTGAAACATTTATGATAATTAAATCTATATAAACATGTATGCCAAATATACAATAACCACAAAAAAAAATCTGATGAGTTTAGTACAAGCACTCATAATTATACCTGCAAACAAACATCTTCATCATGTGTCCTGTTACACCATCAAGTTTTTAATCCTCACCCATGAGCCAACGAAGGAGGCCCTTCTCCAAAGTGTGTTTTATAGAAAAATATGAAGAGTTCATTTAAAGTGACTAATGTGTTTTTATTAATTGGCTTTCTTATGTAGTTTAAGGCATGAGGTTTAGATATGTTTTATGGGAAGTCAGAGTCCCAGTTTTCCCTTTAAAGGAACTTTGGTGTCCCTTTGTTCCATTAGCTTGTGATGTTTTCATTCTGAGAAGTGTCCTTGAGGAAACAGTAGTTTATTTCTAATTGTAAAGAAGATAAGGACTGTGTTCAGTGTGCACTTCCAGTCCATTCATTTCAGTTAATTGCAAGTGTAACATAAGAGTGTTTTGATTGAATATGTGAGTTGTCTAGACACAGAATGCATTTTAACATGTTTTAAAAAACAAAGTTTGGATGATGAAATACAAAAAAGGGTGTATTACAGTGAATGAAGTAAATTGAGTGTAAATTCGTATTTTCCCCTGTAATTAGTTCCATATCTCATAATTATTTGTCAATGACAGATCCATAATGTCTTAAAATAATGTTTTATCCTTATATACATGTAAGATCTCCAGTTTTCATTATTGTGGTCAATAAATAGTTGAGGTTTCAACATAAGAAAGATTTCGTGTTGTAGCCTTCACTTCCCCTTCCTCTTTGAATCTTGCTGTGTGTCTTACAAGAACACATTGAGGGGGTGCCAGCTCAAAGACAGCTGTCCAAGCTATCTGCCCTGGGTCTCACCCATCTACTTCGATTTCTTTGTGGTTTTGGCCCAGTTTATGCTCATGAACCTGGTGGTTGCAACTTACAACAGTCATGCAAGGTCTGGAGAACAGCACTGAGGTAGGAGTGCAGCTACGTACAAATGCACAAAGAAACACATTGATGTATAGTGAATCTGTAATAATAGTTTTAGAGTTTATCTTAGTGGTCTGTGGTTGCCATAAATTATTTTTATAAAGAAAACTGTTAAGTCATTTTTTTCAAGTTGTTTGATAAAAAATAAATACAGGGTTTTTATTTTGCTTAAATTATACACAAAATTGTAACCATAACCATACCCTTAACATGTAAACAATAAACATGGCCAAAAGAGAGACAAGAATGTTTAATTATTTGTTTGTAAATGTTGAACTTTGGTGTGTTTAGTTAAAACTCACTATTAAAGTTGTGGTCAAAAGGTAGCAGAAGACCTTCCTTTGCAATATCATACAATGGATCTTGGTTATACTAGATTTTTTACCTTTGTAAATTAGATTTTATGCTAGGTGAGGAACAATAGTTTACTTTGCCTTTATTGCATCTTAATATATTTATGAGTGGTAAAAGAAATAGTGTTATTTGGATTCATGTTCCTAAATTTCTGCTTAGGCTTATTTTAAGCTTCAGAAACATGCATTTAAGTCTTGTTGCTTACGAACTCTTCCTGCTCAATTTTTGGTAAAGTTTTATATTATTAAGCTTTTTTTGTGTAGACTCATTAATAATTTATGTCTCTGCCTGCAGGAGGAAGAAGAGCATGACAATCAGCAGACTCCAGGAGAGAGAGTGCAGCCAAGTCCCAACCCAAACATGGATCCTGATGGTTTATGAGTCCAGATCACCTTTATTTCTTGTAGTTGAGTAGTAGTTCATAGTAGAGTAAAATGGTTACAATTTTATTATTGCATGTAAATAGTTGTTCATCTAAATGTATGTGGAGATTTTTAAGACAATTGTTTAAATGTTTATTTTTGTTCTTTTTTTCAAAAATAAAACAAATAAATATTTAAATGTTTTCTGTCATCAGTCTGACATCAGTCATTTTACCTTTTATGCAATTACACTGAAGCCATCTAAACATGTTTGTTGTTTTGGAAGCCCAGTGTAGTAAATATTAGCTGTATTTCATCATATTCTTCCAGTATAACCATAAAACACAGATGAATGAGAAGCCCATTGACTTGTCAAGCCAGGCAGTTATAATTTTGAGCAAGATAAGCAGGACACGAGAACATGCCAAGCAATTGGAGCTGTTTAGGATGTACTGATTGTACCTGTGTTGGTGGGGGAGTTTCCTGCTTTACAACTTCAGGGTCACCTAAAGTCACCAGGAGATGTGTATCATGTGTGTACCTTACATAACATCCCACATGAACCCTGTGTTACACGCAAGAGCTGGCAAGTGAAATTCATGAAAAGATTCATGAGACACTTTTGCATCATATGAACATGTTGATACATACATCACTTTTACATGATACATGATGTGATATGAAAAGGTACATGCAGGATATGCAGAAGTTAGAATGCACAATATCAATCTGCAATGAGCTCAGTGCAGGTATTAAGTTTGGTCGGTGTGTTTGTTAAGGAAGTTTAGAGGCAGTGAGATTGAGAGAGCTGTGTCTGATATATTTCTGTCACCTGTCATCACCCACTTACCTTCTGGCAGAGAGCGTTTGCAGTGACTGTTTCCTACATGTACAACCTGAGGGAACAAAATGATAACACTCACAGTGTTTTGGATAGGGTCTTAATATATTTATAAAAAATTAACCAGTTAATATAAAAAAACATTCATTACAAATTCATACAATCTGTTAATCATGAACAAACCCTGTACATTAAAGCATTAGTCTCAGGTTTGAAGGAGGGATTAATATGTCCTGAGGATGATTGTCTGATCGAGTGCAGTAATTCATTTCACAGAAGGACAATGTTCTGCTACAGAGGAATTTCTTACCCATCTTGGAGTAGATGAGACTGCATGCTGACTTGAGAAGGTACAAATTTTTGTGTCTGTGTTATGATATATAATGTGTTTTTCAAGTAAAAATGAAAAAATCAGTGGATTCAATGAAATTTTATGCAGACATCATTAGCAATGTGTAGGAATTTTGTTTTGAATAATATGCAAAACTAATTGATTATTTAGGTAGGATTTAACCTGCAAGTTGCTTTTTTAGCTGTAAGGCGAGCAGCAATAAGATGTGATGTGCTTCCAACACCCCCTTGTGGAGGACTCTCTGTCCGCACCATCAGCCAAAGCAATAAATAACTACGAAAAAGCACCTTATAAAATAGGTTGAAGGTACCATATGAGGGGTTTTGAATTCTACAAATAAAACTATATTTATAATCATGATTACACATACAACAGTGAGCCAACACTGGATTTTACTTGTGCATACAGCAGTGCCAACGTGTCAAATTTCATGAAATCAGCCAGGATGTTCAATAGGATTTAGAGAGATAGCACAAAAAGATCATTTTGGAAAAGAAAATATAAGAAAATAAAGCTTTGGTGAATGTTCATGAAAACAAAACCAACAACATTTTTATTATGTAAAGATTATTTAAAAAGCAAAATAATCTGCAGGACAGAAAGCTAAAAGTCTTTGCGATATAATTGGTCTCAGGTCTGAGTAAAACTTGGTCTCATTTTTATTACTTTGCAGTTGAACTTATGTGCAATTGAACAGCTTTTCAATCTTAAACAGAATGACAACAGCTTCACATTACACAAACAAATACTTGTAGTTTCAAAATTAAGAGTCATGTCTTTGTATTCTTGGGTTCATGGAGATGACATAATGGTCCAAAAACACTACTGACTGTGGTTGCTCAGTAACATAAATTGCTGTTCATCCAAGAGCTGCTAGCAAACCTGATGAAAAGAGGGAGCACTCACAGCTTTCACACTCAACTGCAGGCTGTAAACTGCAAGGACTGATACACACTGCACTAAAACATCTAACAAACTAGTAAACTAAACTAGTAGGGCAACAGTGTATGAAAATTGCATGTATTTATGACAAAGAGCAGCTGGTCCTTTGAAAAGCTTTGCCCTGTGCTCCATAAAGGTCAAAGAATGAGAGACCAGCATCATACAATGCCTTCTATACAAGTATAGAAAAGTAGCTTCAGGGGTAAAAGATGACCCAGCTTTTCAAAATGATTGCAACTCATTCAACGTTCAAGATAGAACTGGATAAAAACTTACCAGTTCATATGGTAAGTAAGCCTTTTAAAATGTGACCCTTGAATCTTGAAGAATAGTTCAAGGTTTAGAATTATTACATCATTATATGTAATGAATCATTACATATGCGTGTCTCTTTATGCGTGACATGAGATGGCATGAGAGTAGATTTACTACAGTAATATCTAGAACTCCCTCAAAAATTTGACTCCATATAAAAATATAGAAGGATATGATATGATAGATAGTTTAAAGTAAATGTGACAGTTCTTCAATTTTCAAGTTCACCAGTTAAACGGTGTATATGTGGGACATATAAGAAAATGCAGATGCATAAGCAGGTTTGTAAAACTTGAAGCTATGGCAATGTGAATGTTTAAGAGGATTTGCTTGTTAATGGAGTTTTAAGTTAAAAGAGATGGCAAGGATTTGTAGACCTGATTGTTTGATGCCCAAATTGTTACTGGTGATTCCAACTATTTAATTTTTTTTTAAAAAAAACATTGGTGCTACAAGGGCAAAAAGAATAAAAATAGAATAAAGGCAACCTTCACAAAGCTCTGGCACATATTGAATCTGTGTGACTTATACATGTGTCAGTGAAAAACACTCTACAGGCAGCCTGTGTCTGTTGGTCTAATATTGCACATTTCTGTACAATTTAAATGGTGACGATACTTAAAATGTTAATGTTTTTCAGTGGATAAAGTTTGGTGAATGGTCGAGGGAAAGTAGCGTTTTTTCAGTGACTGTGTCAGAATAATATCATTATTAAAATGACCAGAGTGAAATGTGTCTGAGCTGTCTGTCCGCTTGGAATTTGGTAAATTAAATCTCAAATTTCGAAAAAAAGCGTTATTTCCTGCCACGTATGGCGCATGCGCATCACTCAGCTAATCGTTTGGCGACGTGTACCCGGTGTGGGGAAGTGGCAGATATTTCACCTCCGCTGGGTAACAAGCTGCCATAATACCTTAAAAAGCCTTAAAATAGCCTAGCCATGGGAGGATCGCAGAGTGTGGAGATACCTGGAGGAGGCTCTGAGGGCTACCACGTCCTCCGGGTGAGTTTTCAGCTTGTACATCCTGCTGTTAGCTGTTAGCTTAGCATCGCGTCAGAGGCGGAGGAATCCCTGCTCTGTGTGTTGACGAAAGGTCGGGGATGACTTGTGGGGCCTGCGTCTAGAAAAAAAAAACAAGCACCTTATCAAAAAAATGCTGTGTGCTTTCGACTCCTGTCAGAGTCACATATTGGTTCTTGTTGTGTTTTGTGCCTGTGCCTGCCTGATAACCCGTCAAATATGCCTGCTGGAAGCTTATCACCGCTGTTGGAGCTAGCCAACGCTACTGGGCTGCAGTGAATGACAGCTGCCCTAACTGGTTTTGATAATGTAACCAAAAAATGCTTCTTCTCCCTTTGCTGTCTAAAATTTGGATTAACGCTACAGTTTATGTCAGTAGTCCTTTTTTATCCTGACGTGATTCATTAGTAATGTTTAGTTGGAGTAGCATGATGCTAAACTTGACAACAGTACATTAGAGACTTGGTTCTATCCTGCAAATTCCAACCGGGTTGTGGACATCTACCGCCATGGACAAATGTAAGAGTAAAAACTTGTTTCTCGGTCCGTTTGAAAGCTATTACGGGCCCAGTTGTCGTGTCTCTAGTCAGCTCAGCTTTAACCTGTGTGTGCAGTCCGGTATACAGCTCAGATTGTCTCTGTTGTGTGCAGGTTCAGGAGAACTCCCCTGGACACCGCGCAGGACTGGAGCCTTTCTTTGATTTTATTGTCTCCATCAACAACACCAGACTGGTAAGAAAATTCACCAAATGAATCTGGTTGGACCAAATACAAGTCATAAGAGAGTGAATGTTTCATGGTTGCGCCTCTGTTCTCCTTCCTTCACTTCTACAGAACAAGGACAATGACACCTTGAAAGACTTGCTCAAAGCCAGTGTGGAGAAACCAGTTAAGATGCTGGTTTATTCCTCAAAGACCCTGGAGCTAAGGGAGTCCACAGTCACCCCCAGCAACCTGTGGGGGGGCCAGGGCTTGCTTGGAGTCTCTATTCGTTTCTGCAGCTTTGAGGGAGCTAATGAGAATGTTTGGCATGTGTTGGTAAGTAACCCTAAAGTCTGCTCTGTGCCGTGTTGTTCTTTGTGGGTCCAGTGATGGTGTATTTATGTATTCCCCCTCTCTCTGTAACAGGAAGTGGAGCCTAATTCCCCAGCAGCCCTTGCTGGCTTGCGGCCGCACACTGACTACATCATTGGAGCCGACACTGTTATGAATGAGGTTGTTTATCAGCACTTAAGCTCCATAAAACTGTCGCTCCTGGAAATTCTTCTTGTGATAATGATAGTGATAGTAAATGTGTTTCCTCTTTTTGTCCGCCCTCTCCCTCCATCCGTCACTTTTTGTGCAGTCAGAGGACCTGTTCTCTTTGATAGAGAGCCATGAGGGGAAAGGCTTGAAGCTCTATGTATACAACACAGACACCGACAACTGCAGAGAGGTGATCATCACGCCAAACAGTGCCTGGGGAGGAGAGGGCAGGTAACACTGGCTTTAACACACTTGTACCTTTCATGTGAGACCGACTAGAGTAAAGCCATGCTCGTCAATCAGACATTTGGTTAACTACCAAAATAAATGCATAGCATGATTAATAGTTGATCCGATCTAAAGTTAACCTGATAAACAGACTGAAAATAAATTGTCCTCTTTGTTTTGTTTAAACTTATCAGTAGTGAGTAATGTATATACCTAGCAGATGCTGGCATGGGAGCTATTGCAGCAGTTGCTACGAACAGTAACCTTATGTTTTTCAGAGAGTAAATATAGCTCTTACATTTTGAGGTGGAAGCAAACACAATCTTGAATTAATTATAACGTTGCACCAGAATTGCTTGATATGAAAAAAGTACCTATTTTGTAAAATGTTTGCCCCATCAGTCTAAAGGCTTATTATGTTTTTTTATCTCAAGTAGAGCTGTGGAGCTGTTTTGTATGATATCACCCTGTTGTGTCTAAATTACGCACGCGCAAGAAGACACACATACCTGATGTGTGGGAGATCTGATACACACTCAATTCCTGCCAACTGTTTCATGGATGTAGCTGTTTGTCTGCATCACTACATCCCGATGTTTAATCTCATTTACAAGTATGTGGTTTCCAAACCAAGCCAGGGAGGAAATGGCCATTACCTGTGTGCACAACTGGGCCTGTTTGAATCACTGAAAAATTTACAGAGGTCGGCAGTAAGTCAGTGGTCTGAGATCTGCATCAGACAAAAGATCCACACCTTGTATCAACAGAGTTGACCTTTGAATTTCGTGTTTCAAACAACAGAGATTTACATATGACCACATATGTGTGTACACATAACTTGCTTTTCTATGTGATCATGATATAAGATGCCCGATGAAGTACAGTATGTGGATCTTTTGTCTGATTCTTGCCTAAATTTCGCTTTCTAAACAAGCAGAGGTGTGTCAGATGTATGTACCTGGTGCTGTGTTAGTACTCAGTAGCCTGGAACCAGGCTATTGTCAAATGTGTTAAGAGTAAAATGTTTTGGTTTGTTAGTTGGGTTCTGAGTTTTTTTTTTCATCCTTTTCCAGTCTTGGATGTGGGATTGGATACGGATACCTTCACAGGATTCCCACCAGGCCTTTTGAGGAAGGGAAGAAAATTAGCTTCCCTGGAAACTCTCCCAGTGAGCCCGTCAGTCCACTGAAGGATGGATTTACTGAGGTCAGAACGCACACACACACACGTGGACTCACCAGTTGTATCAATACTTGTGTAATTACATTGTGTGTTGCAGAAGTCCAACACCAGGCTAAACTAAACCTATCAGTATGCAGTGTATGAATGTGCATGACATTGATAAGACAGAAGTTTTGGAAATAGTGGCTTCAAAGTTTTTAAGTGTTCACATACAAGCAGCCTCAATATGTATGCAGCTAAGCAGGCAGAGGGGAAGACAGGTATGCTGCTCATTTCTGTTAACAGGCAGGTTTGGATGAATGTGACCTCATTTGTTTGACCAGCATCTTTTTTTTTTCACCTTTATCGTGATTTTTAATGTCTGACACCCACAGGTGCAGCTTTCTGCAGTGACCCCTCCTTCAACTGCTCCTGCTGTCCCCTCTGGCCTTGAAGATTCACTGTCAGGCCTGTCAATCAGCACAGCCCCGCCCACCATGCCCACTGAGCTGCAAACAGGTATTTTTCAGTTTCCTTCTTTCTTTCACATACACTCACATCTGTTAACTTCAACACATTAAAGTAATGTCACTCTCTTAAACATTGTGTATTTACTCTGTTTTCTAATCAGATTTTTTATTGTATTGCCTTTACCTCCAGGTTTGCCCACAGTACCTCTGCTCCCCTCCTCCACCAGCCCCTCCCTCAGCCCGCTTACTCCACTGAATCCTGCCGCCACCAGCTTCAACCCCGCCAGCACGCTACCAGGTGGGTGGTTTCTCAACAACACACATCAGTCTACAGAGTTAGTGAGCTTTTAACACCAAACATTTGTAAAGGCCCATGGCTGGTTTATATTTATGTGTGTATGTATTCAAACCCTTCTTACATTAGCATTAGCCATTATCAAATCATAGCTTTGTAAACAATATACATGTTGCAACTTGTCACTCAGGAAACAGTATTTATGTGAAATTTTCAAGCACTTGGCAGAAACTACAATCTTGTGAGACTGTGTCTGTTAATTTTGATCATTGCTGATGTTGCTGTAAACAGTCAGCTGTCTCCATGAGATTAAGTCCCACCTTTTCTTTATTGTATCATAATGACTCACGTAAAAGTCAACTCAAGTCCTGGTAACACTCCTTGAAGAGATTAACTTGTCTCAGATATATGAAGAAAACAGTGTCTTTCCTAGGTGGCCTCACTGCAGTAAAATAGCATGCATTTAATGGAAATGAAGCACTGTTATTGCTTCATGTACGTTAAACTGGGAGAACAATGATAGTGGGCTATCTCATGGCATTGTGTGTTTTTGTGGTTGTAGGTCTGATGCCCCTCCCAGGCGGCTTGCCTCCGCTCCCTAACTTGCCCAACCTCAACCTGCCACTCCCAGACCTCAGTGCCGTGTCATTAGCAGGAGCACCAGCAGCAGGCAGCACAGGTAAGGAAACAGCATAGCTTTCTGTACCAGCTGCACACTTTAAACAATATATAAGTACACCATACAAGTGCTAGATGGGACCCCAAAGGGGATCACAAGTTATAGCTATAAAAAAAAACCAAAAAAAAACAGACCTTTGCTGCCCAAATTTGTGTTACTGGATTTAGACTTTGCTTTAATCTTTGCTTTTATTTTGTAAAATGGATGATTTTAGGCGTTTTTGACAGTTATTTATAAAAAAAAGAAAACCAACGACAACAATTTTTTAAATTCAGGGCTAAAGTCATGTAGTGTGAACTTTGCATTATCTGCAGGCCCCACTGTCCCACCTTCATCAGCTGAAGAAAAAGCTGGCTTTAGCTGGGAGCAGATCTCAGGTCATGACGGTGTTTTATACTGCTCAAGCAGACCTGTGAGGGGCCACTGTAGGGTCACAGTCTTGCATAAGAAATTTTCAGGACTCTGCATGTTCTAGGTTATAAACCCAATAGCGTCAGCTCATGGTGGGCTGCACCTGTACTCATGGACTCTTGAGTACGTTTTCATGCCAAGCTAAGCTAACAGGCTGCCGGCCATAGACGTATGTTCACTGTACACATAGGACAGTTTCTGAATTTTTTATCAAACCCCTACCAAGAAAGCATATTGAAGAATTTTTCTAAATGTGAAAGTTTGAGTAAATAGTGTTGTTCTGAGATTAATATGAAATAAAATACAGTGCAAATAATAACATCACCCTATCTTTTCTTCATTTTCTTCTGATCTCCACCAGTCCCCCCTCTGGCATCTCTTCCACCCCTCAACCTCCCAGGTCTGGCCCCCTTACCCTCTCTACCCACCATGCTGCCCTCCCAGCTGCCTCCTCTTCTCCCTCAGGGAGTGGCCCCTCTCCTGCCCATTTCTACCACCGCTCCTCCAGCCTCAGTCACAGTCTCAGCGGCACCTGCAACCGAGCTTGTCGCCGCTGCCGCTGCCTCCAACCCCACACTCCCTACGGAGGCCCCCTCCACGAATGCCACGGAATCACCGGCCCCCACGGAAACAACTCCCACGTCGTAACCTGGAAGAGAAGATCCCACTCACCATCAAACCAAAACACACAACCGGTTTCTCTCTTTCTTCTGTCTGTCCTTCTCTGTGTTATGTTTTATTTATTCAGCCAAGAGGGACAGGCAGACAGCTGCATTAGTTCAGACCCAGAGATTGGCATGCTCCAGTTGAGGAAGCTTGTGTGGAGCATTGATGGATGAATGGATATGAAGAATGGGGACAGATGTAGACTGGTCTTACCAACATGTCTTTATTGCCAGACGGTCATGGAGCTTGCCTTAGCACCTGTATAAGGAGGACGAGGTCTACTCTTTGGTTTGTAGTTTGCTTTGCACTTCTCCAGTTAGAACAAGGCAAAGAACTATCGTAGGATTTTCCCCTTTCTGATCTGGCAATCCTCTCTGTTTCACATACTCATTTTTTTATATTAACAGTGTATGGTAATGGGGCTGAATGATAAAGCAAAATATACCGAATCTACTTTATTAATCTCCTTATAAATAAGAATAGCTACAACAGCAAATGACATCTAAGTGGAAGCTCATCCAACCTACCTGCTCACAGTTCAGAAGTTTTTAACTGGTTATTCTGGAATAAATTGGGAAAAAAAGAAACAGAAAGGACCTACAGAAGAACATAAATACACCCTGCTGTATTAGAACACAAGATAATATTAAAGGTAAATATGAATTTATCTTGTTACAGATGTTTGGTCTTATTGTTCAGCCCTAACATCTAACCTTTGATTTCTAGTTAGTAGATGCCCTGACCAATAGATACATTTGATTGGCGTGTATTGATTTTTGTTGAAATTTTTGTTGCTGTATGACTCTCCACCCAATGAATGAATCTGCATTATTTTGCACCATCTTTTGTGTTTTGAAATTATTAGTCTGTCCCTTCGTATGTCTCAATGTATATACAGTATCTGTCTCTACCATGCCATGGAATGGTTAGAGCCCAGAGGCCTTGCCAGAGGGGAAAGAGGGTTACAGTGACATGAGCTGCTCAGTAGAGTGTATGTGCTTGCTGTTGGGTGATCAGTAGGTGGGGTGAAATATGGGTGCAGGATTATTAAATACACTATAAGTCTCCTCCTGGCATGGCTGAAACAAATTGGTAGGCAGAGTGGCAGTTATGCAGTACAGCCACGAGGTGTCAGTGTAACAGAACTTCCTAAAAAACATCTACAGTATGCACAGTGCGAGCAATAAAGCCAAAATCATTTTACACAGTGCCTCTGTGCATTTATGTAGTGTGTGTTTCCTTTTTTGCAGTCACTGTCCCATTATACAAAATGAAGACAAATTAAAAGTGCCATTTCTAAAATCCCAGTACCTGCTCCAGCTATATGGGGGGCAGTGATGCACCCAATGTATATTTTCATCAAATATTTTATAGGGAAGTTCCCAAGCTTTGAATCTTGTTTCATGTATAACAGTAATGCAAAGTTTCACCAATACGGTAAACTGCGCAAGTTTTTTTTGTCAGTTTTTTAGTTCTTAAGACTGTTTTAGCAACAACACAGTCTGTAACTACCGACACAAGAGTCACACCAAGCTGTCTGGGAAGTTTACCCCCAAACACTGTAGTTTATGTTGTCATTATTTACACTTACACTTATGTTTCACTAGACAGCCAACATTAGTTGTTACTAATCTAATCCAAAAGAAAACTGCAGTCAAGCTGGATTATAATTAATAGGCTGTTTATTTTTCAATTCAAGAAAAAAAGGTCAAGATTTCAAGAATTAAGTCAAAGTAATGATTCCTTTTTCATGTACTTTCGGGGAAAAGTCTAGGTTTCGAAAATACAGAATGCAAATGTCAGAATGCTAAGAGCCCACCATTCCCACTATTGTGGGCGGGGCTAAAAGAGAGCACCATGGGCATCTCGGTAGCTGCCATTGACTGTAAAACACTGGACAAACCCTCTGTGATGTCACCCATTGGTTTCTGCCTGAGCAAAAGTGAAGCCTCAGAAATCTCGTCCTGGGCGCTGCCGTTTGCCTGCGCTTGACTCCACCAAGAGCCCGCCTGAACGAAGAAAAAACAAATATGGGAAAAGAGGTGGGGTTGAGGCGGGGTCGATGGACGGACACCACACCCACTCAACTAACAGCCCCCAGCTAGCCGTCAACAGGCTGTCAATCAACGAGGCCACGCCCCAATTTAATGCAAAAATACCGAATTTTAAGCTTAAATATAAAATAAAAGAATGAGTTAGAAAAAATTCACCCCCCTCAGAGTTTTCATGAGATAACCAGGCTGTAAATATGTTTATTTCTGCTCTAAAGTTGGTCATTTTAACATGGGCTCCAATGAGAATTTGCTCCCTTTTGGAGCCAGCCTCAAGCGGTCAGTCGAGGAATTGCAAGTTATACTTCCTGGTTGGCTTCAATGCGGAAGTGGGTAATTTGCCCCTTGATATGTGCCCGCGCATGTGTGTGTGTGTGTGATGACTGGATTGAGGCCATCAAAGTCAAGGAGTTTAGCAGGCTCACTGTCTATCTGAGGCCCACAAAACCTGCCTTGGATTAACCTTTGTGTTGCCTTTGATCTGGTTAGTAGTATTTATGTCCCAGTGCAGCTAGCACTACTACTGATCCGTGAGCAGACCTTGGATTTGAACAACAAATTTATCAAAAATGTGTCCAAACCATTAGCAAATCTTTTGCCCTACCGTTACTTTAAATATGTATCTGAAAAATAATTTACCATATGTTCAAAAAGTTCATCTTAAATGAACTTTAGGACTTTTAGAATCACTATTTTTTTTTCACAGGACCAAATCAAATCACTTATGGCTCCTCTCCATTGCTTTTATTTTTACAATGCACTTACAGTATAAATTTATTTTTATGTCACCACCTGACCAAAAAGAGACCTCTCTTAGATTTTTCTGTTGAAAAAATACCACGTAAGATGTTGAGAAAGATATTTGATTTTTGAGACTCACTCGATCTCCAGGTTTTCTGGTACTGATGTTTTGGACTAGGGGTGCTGTTTTTATGCCTGGGTATAGAGTACATAAAGGTCAGAGTTTCCCCTACCATTTAATGCAACCTCTGAACCCTCCTAAAAGAAAGACACAAAGCCATGCGCATTTTACATGCGTTTCACTATGCTGAGCTGTGACTGCTCTTCTCTCATAACTCTACTGAGGGCATGGCTTTTCCAGGCTTACACCATTGACTGTATAAAACACTGGACAAACCCTCCATGACGTCACCCATTAGTTTCTGCCTGAGCAAAAGTGAAGCCTCGGAAATCTCATGGGCGCCGCCATTTGCCTGCACCTGACTCCGCCAAGAGCCCGCCTAAATGACGAAAAAACAAATATGAGAAAAGAGGTGGGGGTTGAAGGACAGACAGCACACCCACTCAGCTAACAGCCCCCGGCTATCCCTGAACAGGCTGTCAATCAATCAGACCACGCCCTAATTTTTGCGAAAATAGACGCATTTTAAGATTAAATATAAAATAAACAAATAAGTTGGATAAAATTCACCCTCCTCAGAGTTTTCATGAGATGGTAGAGAAGCTGTAGACAAAAAAATGTTTTTTGAGCCAGGCTGTAAATGTGTTTATTTCTGCTCTAAAGTTGGCCATTTTAACATGGGCTCCAATGGGAATTTGCTCCCTCTTGGAGCCAGCCTCAAGCGGTCAGTCGAGGAATTGCGAGTTTTTGTACTTCCTGGTTGGCTTCAATGCGGAAGTG
>JAQMCX010000008.1:5684974-5698723 GCA_029814765.1 Acanthurus leucopareius
GAGTACTGGCAGCTGTGTGGGGATCAGACAAAAATGCAGGCAGACAGAGAAATCCACATTCAATCCAATGGAGAAATCCATCAAACCCACACCCGAGCTTAGACCGGTAGAACATAGTTTAGAACATACTATAGTATAAGTCTAACTGCTTTCAAACCTATGCCGATGGAAAGATAACGGAATTTCATACAAGAATATTGTAAGTTGTGTAAGATTTGATAAAGTTTGTGGTACTTGTGAGGAGGTTTTCAAAAATCGCTTTCTCACTTTTCTCCCCTCCTGCACTCTGCTGGTCATGTGACTCACTCTGGGCACCGGAACATTCTACAATACACACCCATTATAAAATCTGGGAGGGAGCAGAGAAAACTATAAAAATAAAACTGTGATAACTCAAAAACTGTACAAGATAGCAAAATCATGTAAATGAAAAATTTATAGATCAGTAGTCGTAGTAGATAGTCTTGGACTCGATTTTAAAGACTCATTTAAAATTTGAATGAGGTCTGTAGCTCATGTATAAAAGTTGCCCTCATAGCATTTGTTGAGGCTAACGTCTCAAATCTCGAAGCCGCCACAGTGCACCTGCCGTGCTGGGGCTAGCATGTTGACTTCAGCCATTAGCTATGCTTTATTTGTTCCCCCAGTGTTGCCAACGAAGAGACCGGACCGAAAAAGGAAATATTCCAGTCATTGGGCATTTAGTTTTTACTCTGGAGCTTTCGGTGTTTTTTCACAATCACCAATTCACTCTCTTAGAGTTTAAATTGATGATTGCTTAATATTTAATGAATGTGCATGGAGTAAGTTTTAGAAACTGCAAACAGAGGATGTTTTTCTGAGAAACTGAACCACCTTAAAATAGACCATCGCATGTTCTAGATGTTCTATAGATCTGTTATGCCTGCTGTTTTGCCTGAGTGAATTGCACCTTTGGAAATATGGGTGCTCATTGTCATGCCAAACTGCAGCACATTAGGGCAGTAAGTATGATTATTTAGGTTGATCAGGTGTCTGCACCATCTGCACAATGTAATGAGCTTATTTCATAAAAGGCTGATTCACTCACGTTCTTAGATTTCTAACCCTCTGATGCATAGTGGTCACTGCAGTGGACAGCTAGTTTCTCCTAAATGCAATGGTTTCTATGGTGGAACTGCATATCAGCCTCTAGAGTGCTCTCTGCTGGACCACTTCCTTGAGGTTGATTCAGTGGTCAATCGTTGTAACTGCAAGTAAAATTTCTCTGAATGAAAGATGGCTGCTAGACAGCCGCACTTGCTGATCACTGCTGGCATATCTTGTAAATCCTTCTATTCCAGAAGAACCCTAGAGGTAAAAAAAAAAGGTGATATACAGTAACATCGAAGTAATAATATTATTTTAGAAAATTTGATTTTAAATAAATAGATAAATGGTTAACCATGTGTCCAATGAAGTGGACATCATGCATCACCAAGTATATTTCCAACACAAGTCATGCAATTGCTTCACCTTTTCGTGGGACTGTTTTGATTGTAAGTCACTGTACATTTGCTATGTATATAGGCTATTCATTTAAGAATATACAGTTTTGTGAAGATTAGTGTTAGTAGCAATTGTTATTTTGTCAAAGAAGCAAAGACTAGGGAAGCCTATAGAATAGCCCAGGAAATTCCCTCTGACTCAAGTGATGATGAGTATAGTGACAACAGTGATGATGAGTGGCTGCCAGAGAACAATAGAGACATAGGAGCTGAGGATAATGGAGATGCAGACAGTCAGGATGCTAACAGTCAAGATGATGAGGGAGGCCAGCATGATGAGGGAGCTGTGGAAGATGTGCCCATGGCACCTGGCCACACTCAAGCTCACAAAAATGTCTGGAAATTCCAACATGATGAATTTGATGGAGACTTACCTCCTTTTCTAGGAGACTCGAAAGTAAATGTTGAGAGAAGAGGTCCCATACATTTCTTTAGGCATCTGTTTCCCTTAAATCTCAATAAGACATATAAGACACACATAAGACAAAAGAGTTAATAAATAGATACTTATTGTATGTAAATACAATTATTGATATTTTGTTTTTATTTCTATACTGAAACTGTGTTTTTTGTTGTGTGTGTGTGTGTATGCACGCAGGCATGCAGGTGCCATTGTACAGCTATCTTGATGAGAACCAATTTTTTGGTCATTTGAGTTTGTGAAAGTGAGGACATCAACCTCCAACACTGGTGGAGTCTATTGACCCTCAAACACTGATGGAGTCTGTGGAACCTCCAACACTGGTGACACCGTAGACAAGTATCTACTCAAAGACAAATGAAAAAACAATGGAAAAGCTTCTTACAAAGATTGTGTCCTTGTATGAAAAAACAAATCATAACAAAGAGAGACAACTCTGAGGTCACCATGGCTGAACCTGACCCTCAAACACTGATGGAGTCTGCAGAGCCTTCTGTCTCTGGTTGTGAGTCCACCCCCAAAACAGAAAGCAAGAGGAAGTTAAATTTTTTGGTTACCCTGCTGATGATGATTGTCATGGACATGAGTAATGCACTCAAGAATGGCAACCTGGGTAACTTGGTTGCCTATTCAAAGACACTGATGGAGTCTCTAGAACCTCCTGTCTCTGGTTGTGAGTCCACCCCCAAAACAGAAAGCAAGATGAAGCTCCATTTGTTTGTTACCCTGCTGACGATGAGAGTTCTGGACAAGAGTAACGCTCTCAAGAACAGCAACCTGGACGACTGGGTTGCCTATTCAAAGAGGCTGATTAATATGACCATGGAAAGACTCACTGACACTCCAGACTTCGGCCCTAAAGACTTACAGACCACCTTTGAAGTCTCCAATGCTGTACTGAAAGACCTGAGAAAGAAGTACAACAAGCAGCAGCTGGAGTCTGTTATATCATCACAGGATCCAGATGTGGATGAAGCCATCATCCAGTCTTTGCAGGCTCGCATCAGAGACTACTTTGCTCAACATGCAAAGAAAGAAAGAAAGAAAGCTCCAGAAGAAGACTCCAGCAGTTGCTGGATAACAGTGCTCGAGATTGTGGCCAGCCTGATCATCCTACTCAGTGGATAACGCCGCACACCAGCAGCTGCAGACTGAGGACGTCTGTAGCATTATGTTGAGTTTAACTCGCACAACACCTATTGGGTTTTCTCTGGGTGCTCTGGTTTCTCCCAAAGTTTTATATTTGGAAAATAACATTATTTAACAATTATACTGCCCACCCTACCTTATACTACCTATACTAACAAGCACCAAGCTTTTTAAAGAAAAAATAAAAAATGGAAGGCAAATGTTAATTGAATGTCGAAAATTTTTTTACTTGTCTGAGCTCCAGCAGGTGTGTGTCTGACTAAGGAGCCATAGGATGCCTCTTATAAAGAGTTAGGCTACACTACTTGAAATTTTTGCACCAAGGATGTGACACATATCTTGTTAAGTATCATTCTTTCTTGGTGATCCAACAAATAAACTATTGTTTGTGTGAGTAACAACACCCTCAAGCTGAAAAAAACAAGATCTGACTGTCAAGTTATGTTTACTCAGAAATGAAACTAACGTAGAAATATGTTGTGATTTCCTGTAAATAATCTACTTTATAACCCCGCATAAAACAGCTTTTCTAATGAGTAGTAAAGTTTGCATGAAAATATACCGAATTAAAAATACATGATATATATAGAAATCGATAATAATAATAAGAACTATCTTGTAAACAATAAGGTTTATCAGGGCTATTTTAATATGTTATCAGCCTCTAAGGCCATCCATTTATATACGGTGCATATTCCCTCTAAATCTAAAATGATGACATATCATAAAGCATGTTTTTCTTTCATCACAGGATTGACAGATCATACGTGATACAACCATTGAACAGCTCCATTAAAGCTGCCGTAATTAATATTTTGCAACACCAAATTCAATATAGGATACACAGACAAAATATCAACCAACAACAAAAAATAGTGGAGCATTTAGCTGCCAAAGAGACAAATGTATCACTAGGAGCGAGAAGAGACTAAAGATAGAGCACAATAAATGACATGACACAATAAAACAAACGCCACTCCAAATTAATAAACACTGAAATTGGATGTTTGCAAAAGCAATTCTTTGCTGACAATTTTACTATATTCACTTTATGATATAATATTATATGCATATGAAATTAGATTGACACAATTAACTTTGTGTGTTTAGCTCCTATGGCTGCCAACAAGTGACAAAAAACATCTCAACAATTATCTTTATAAAAAACAAACAAACTCCATCCACTGGGGAACAGATGTGGTTGAAAGCCATGAAAACGTAGTAAGTAGGCCTCAAGTTGAGAGTCTAGAGTAGATCTGCACATGAAGGTTTGAATTTATTCACCAAATAAACTGTATGCTTAACACAACTACAACACAACTACAGCACAATTACAAGCCTAAATGACATGTACATAACAACACAAGACTGTATATTATAATGACAAGTAACCTTATTCCTTCACCACCCAGAAGTCTTTGAATGGCCTCTGTGTTTAATGTACGTTAAAATGAAAAAGTTTTTATTTCAGTTTCATTATTAGTAATAGAAAAAGTGCAATGAAAGAAACATTCTGAAATTGAAACATGGGTAATCACAAAAAGTCACAATACATACAGAAAACTGCAGGTCATTATCATCTGCCTAGTGATAACAGCATTAAAAACTAAAAAAAAAAAAAATTTGGCACTAAACATCTTTAAAATAACCGATCTTTAATAACTGTCTGATCAAACATATTAAAACCCTAGAAACCAAAGAAAATGTACAGTTGTACACCAGGCACTAACCAAAATAAAAGCACAGAAGTTCTTAATATGACTTCAACGCAGGCAAAAAAAAAAAAGTCAAGCAGATCTCTTTTGTACAATATAAGCATCTTCTATCCTTATAGAAATTCCTGTTGTGTCTGTGTCTGTGGCAACTGTTTGAAAAATACAATGAGAAAAAAAACATTACAGTTTAAGAGGGACATTTAACAGATCTGTTTCTCAACAACATATATAACACTGAACACTAAAAGTAAATAGGGCTAATAAGTTATAAAATGAAGCAGGACTGTACGAATAAATATGAAGCAAATAAAAACATAGAAGTTTAATACAGCAGTAAATGTATCATTCTCAGTTCTTTAACAGTTCGGTTCAACTCACTTCAATCCCGACAGTTGTGGGCACTTCTGCTAAATAGCATTGTGTAATGAGAAAAAAAAGGTTAATTAACATAAATGAAATGAGCACATTTCAAAACTTTTATTTCTAGGTAAAGTCTCAGTGTATGTCACTCATAAAGCTGCTCAAAAAATTCATAAGTACATTTTCATTGTGTATAAGTAACTTAAAATAAAGATTTATAGTTTTTACATTACATTAAAACGAACCCTTTATCGCTACCAACAAAGCCTTTTTTTGTCTTTGTTTGGCCTGTTTCTACAGGAGCCCAGAAAGGACAAAGTAAATACTAACTCTAAAAAGGGCTTTTTACATTTTTTGGGCAGGGAGGATGAATGAAGGGATATTAAGCAGAGTACAATCTAAATCTTTACCACTAGATGCCACTAAATCTTGGACTTTTAAGTGAGACAGGTTGGTATTTTGCTCAGGTGGAAAAATTCACTTTAAATCAACACAGAGGCAGGCAGACATCAAGAATCCATCAAATATAAACATTAAAATTTTTTTTAATTGGGTCATGTTTTCAGCATTAAAATACTGTCTCACTGTGCGTACTGCTCAAGTTCCTGCTAAAATGCTTTAAAATGAAGAGATACTAGGGAATTTGATGGAGTTTCACCCATTGTGCAATCCATTATTTATCTCTAAAAACCCAGTCTGTTTTAAAACAGGCCAATTTAATAAAGTCACTGAGCATCAAAGTTATGACTTCTACTTTATGTTATTTAAAAGAGATTTGCATCTTAAGAGTGTGGCATAATTTAATCACATATGTACTTTGCATAGATCTTTACATTTCCATGTGTTTTGAAAAATTCTCACACAATTTTAGTAATAAACAAACAGTTTCAGTGTTCATTCAATGTTTGTCTTGAACAGGCACTTACTGGGCTGAACAGTGACCCTCTAAAACTCAAGAAGAATCCCTGTGAAAAAAAGCATTTGTCTTATTTCTATCTATTATCAGAATATCACAGTCAATAGTGTAAAAAAAACTGCAGTTTGCAATAATTTTTTATATTCATACCAATGAAGGGAAGAGCCCTTCGTAGCAAAAACATTTATCTGCAAATCATAAGAATAAAATTATACTTTACAGTGACTCTATCTCAAAATCTTTTCACCCACAGCTGATTACAGTAAAATAGATCACATTAAGGAAAAAAATTCAAAAAACTTCCAACAATCCAGTCAATTTATGGGAATAACATGATTTGCATTCTTCTACAATAGAGAATAGTTTCAAACATCTACTTACCTTTCTTGTTAAATCTGCAAAACTGACTCTGTAGAGGAGCTCAGGTTGCGTGTGGGGGGAAATTCATGGACATTTTTTTGTCACTTTTAAATGTCTTCTCATGCAAAACTGTCCCAGCGGTGAGAATGAAAAATGAACAGATTTGGTTACCAGTGGTCCTTTAACATCATGTGGCTTAACAAGCTCTTTGGGGGGTTTTTTGTCAGCGGCGCTGCTTTTTGAAAGTTCTACCAAGCTTGTTTCTTAAGTCTAAGTTGAAATAATTGTTTTTGTGTGAAAGAACACCACAAAAAATACACTAGGCTCCCTTAAGATCAGTGTTTGTGTGGTTTTATTGCTATGTCGACTATGTTGACCTTATATCTCATAATTATTACTTTTATCAGCCTATTCATCAGATTAAAATGCTATAGTTGTAATTAAAATATAAAGGTTGATGGTTAACTAGTGACCCAGATTTTTTATTTAACTATTTTCATGGGATCTCAGACCCTTTCTTACATGGGATCAGTTCCCACTGACTTCCACTTAACTGGAACCATGTAGCAACCTATGTCACGTCACATGAAAAAAAGTTTTGGAAGGATAAGAAAAAAAGCATTTTGATGCCAAAATATATTTTCTTTTGTGTTCTATGTTGTGTCAACTGACCTGGTAGCTATTGAGCAAATGTGAAACAATTTGGGCTGAATAAAAGGGTGAAGTCATCACCCCAAGTTTGTTAAAAAAAAATTAGATAGGGCAATTTACAGTGATCTGAGTAGGAGGTGAGGTCCTGCAGATATGACGCTGCTACATACATTGTTTCATTTTTTAAACAGTTTGTGCTCATAAAGGCAAACCACAATGGAAAAATTAAAAAACAAAAGTAATGCGCACAGAAATACTGTTAAATTATTGGTCAGACAGTTGGCCAGGTAAAAAGGCAAATCCCTCACAATTTCTACCAGGCCTATAGCCCACGTAATGGCGCATCAGCAGATTTTTTTTTGTGCTGGTCTTCATCTTGAGTGCATAAAAGCAGACTTTAAGGTACAGTGATGTCGGACAACATGCTCTAAAAAATGTAATAATAAATGCATTTCTTGTAAGGAGTTCAGCAATAAGGAGAATGTAGCTACCAGATAAGATGGTTGACTCTGATGAGATTGAGCCATTGTTAGCAATACAAAGGGGACCAGAGACAAAAGTAAATATAGCCAAGCTTGTTTATAGAATACATCTACACAGCTTCATGAATGTTTAAATGATTTAAGAATTAATGAATGCATGACCCCCCCACCCCCCCCGAGAAAAAGTTTAAATACACTAATCTGGTGTACTTGGAGAGCAATTTTAAGAGGCTTGATCAATAAAAAGCTTTGTGCTTCTGTAAATAATTTTGGCCACTGCAAAAAATCTAAAACATTATACAAGGGGCTTCACTTTGAATATCTTATCTGCCAGGTACTTTGTGATATTAACTATGAAACAAAGGTCTAAGAATTCCTATTTAATCTTAGGCCTGTGCTTGGAAATTCTATAGAATCTTCTTAGATCAAGAAGACATAGGTTAAATAGTAAAATGTTTATTTCCATGATCAAAAAGTCCATTATTCTTCTTTTTCTTACATTTCGGAGGGTTTGAGCTTTATACGGCCTGTCAAAATACTGTGGATAACAATGACTAATAAAAAATATGGATAATGTCTTGTAAAATATGCTTGGGGTTAGACACTGTTTTGCTGAAACTGTGTTCAGACTGTAACATTAACTTTAGGAACATATTAGGGTTGTGACTAAGGGCACTTTCACACCTGCTTGTTTGATCAAAACTAAAATAGCAGGTGTGAAACCTCCCCTGGAACATGGTCGGACCAAGCAGCCACATCTTGGTCCGACCAAAAGAGGTGGTCATGGTCCAGATCAAACTGAACCGTAGTTCAGTTCGTGTCCAGTGTGAAAACATAAGTTCAGACTGTCGTATGACAGGAAGCTATGGCAGGCTACCTGGAAAATGTAAAACCAGGTGACCATTACCAAAACAAAAATTTAGGCAGGGAAATAAATGGGGGGAAGAGGAGACCAAATGTCCTATTAACATTTGGTCCAAAAACTTTATTAAGGGCCCACTAGAAATTACTTATAAAGCTATAATCAAGCCACAAAAAAGACATTTTCAGCACGCTGATGTCAGACGTATATAGAGACACGCAACCCACATACTTGATGATAATACAACCTAGGTTACTTATGCAAAGCCCATTAGTCCGTCTGCAGTGTGAAAACGAAATGTGAAAAATTATACAATGTAACAAAAACGTGAATCTTGGTCTGAAAGCTACACCAGCCCGATACACAACCAAGGTCAGAAGAGGACTGGCAGATCTCTTTACGAATCAACGACCCAAACCAAAATGGCAGCTCTGCTCAGCCTCTGAATACCTAAAAGAGAAACATCCAATGGCTGGGAAACTCAGATTATGCCCTGTCCACATGTATGTGCATATTTTGGAAAACAGCATTTTGCCTTCCCCCGCCCCGTCACTGAAAACAGAGGTTTTTAAAAAAATGCCTTTCAAGGTGGAGATTTTTGAAAACTCTGTTTTGTCTGTATTCATGTGGACGGTTAAAACAAAGGTTTTGAGGACGGCTGACATCATTGCCTAAACTTGACATCAATATGCATGCGCACAGTGTTCGTCTGTGGTGTTTGATGTGATAGACTGATTGCCACCTTCGGCATGCATATGACTAGGGTCAAGCCAGCTGTCTTTCGTTTTGGCTTGGTCAAGCCAGTCGTTTCTACATTTTAAGTGCGCCCACGTTTCTGCAAGCTTTATCCATTGTGTTTATATTAGTAACATACACATTAGCTATCTAATACGATTGAACCCCTGATAGTAAAATATTAATCATCAATTACAGTGCAGAAATTCAAGTACGAATTTTAATCTGCTTATACCTGCTTGAATCTCTGGTAGCTTATGTGTTTACGTTTTAATTTATAATTTGAAATATTGTCTTAATTGAACCAATATGATTGGAGAAATTTGATTTTTTTTATAATGGAGCACTTTAAAAAAAATATTTTCTACTAATTAGAAATGGCACTTCTTAAAAGACCTGGTTGAAATTTATAAATGAAAAACATGAACGAAGTCATATGTTTCAAAGTCAAACATTTAAACATTTTCCATTTAAAGGCATTTAAAGTTGACATTAAGCATTCAGAAGTGGTTCATTTTCATAATTTGGGTATTAAATTCTTGTTTTATTAAATTATTTGCTTCCATACAATCACAGTTGTAAAATTGTAGCCTTATTTTTTAATATACACTACCTGAATGAACTATGGTGTAGTAAATTTGAATTTTAAACAGGATTTTTCAGCGAGTTCTGCTGTCAGTCCACTCAATAATGACTGTATTCTGACGATGCCTGTGAAGCCATGTTTAAAGGATATCAATATCCCAGTGTCTTCTCATCACTGACACACATATCATCACCTTCCTCTGCGCTCCATCTTTTAATAAAAACCCTTCTGGTGAAGTTGCATAACCCGCTACAGAAAATATGGGTCACTGCAGGAATTAAGACTGGTAAGGCAATCTTTATTGCATATGAACGACACAGCCCCGCGCTGCACCCCCACAGCTAATGTGATCTGACACGAAGCTTACTAATGGCTGTACTTACATCTGCCTACACATGGACGTCATTAATCGTGTGGTACATGCACTTGATGCTTGCATCCATTCTCTACTGTTATTTTGTCAAGGAGAGGAGAGAGTGAAAACATTCCAGGATAGGATTCGTTCGTTTTATGCCTTACTGCACCCAAATGGATCAAATTGCAATTTATCAAGGTGGACACAGACTTGACCTGTTTTCATTGCACTTCATCACTTGCTTACACTTGGGAGCAGCAATTCTTGCAGTTTAACCTTCTTGTCATGGTACTAAAACTATTTCTGTGTTTTATGTTCATTTACCAGCACACAGAAAATTAATTTTCTTAATTATCTAACATTTCTGTTTTAAGCAGGAGAGAAGAGGAGAAGCCCACAGCTTGCTTTTAACTTTCCCACCTTCACTTTGTTGCAGAGGGCAGAGTCCAGTTTGAAAGGGTTTGAAATGTCACAAAAGCGTAGAAGTAAGTGTTTTATTTACAGGATGACAACATTTGGATATAATCACTTGATTTCTTGCTGCAGTAAGTCACACTGCAACGCAGCTAACTTGGAGTGTGTGTGCCCATTCCTACTTGCATGAACAGGTGTGACCACTCCTCTCTACACTGCCTGCTGAGACTTTGCTCCATGTAATGTCTGTTGGGCTCATACATGAAAGTAAACAAAAAACCCAGGGGACATTGTTGTCAATGGCAGAGGAACGTTTCGATAAAGGTGCTCTGGAGAGAGTTCCTCTGAACGCAGAGGCACACACATATGCCAGGCAGAAACCATTCACACATTTCAAACTAAAAGCAACATTTATAGCAGCAAACTGAGAACAGCTTTTCAGGAGGAAACACAAATAAACAGAGCAGAGTGAGACACTGGGAAACCAGGATAAGCTGCATTATTATGTATTTGCTAGGGAGTAATGTCTTTGCAGTACAGTAACAGCTGATCCAGTCCCTCAGGTCAGTCCAACTCTCTTCAGGCAGCTTGATGGGGACGTCTATGACAACATGATACTGTAATACTCTGCTGTTTGAAACATTTTGACTCTTTTCTGAACAATAACAATGGGTTAAGACAGATTCACAGATCCACAACAGTAGATCTTATTTGCTTCTCAACAAAACCAAAACGTGAACAGCGGACTTGGCTACTGATCGGTCCAGAATTAGCCCACGCTCTAGTGCTTCATGCCAAATGTGTTAGACCAGATCAACACAATCTGGACTGGAAGTGCAAATTGACCCCAGAAATTTCATCTGGAACATTTCTTTCAGGGTAACAACATCTCTTATAAGTGAACCCCTGCCCTGTGCAGAGGGACTACAAGCACAAAATCAATCAGTGCGATGTAATCATGGGTTTGTGCCTCACAAAAAGAGATTGCAGAGTTAACTTGAACAGTTGGTCCATATTGGACATATGGACACTAAGACCTTTTTTGCAGCACACACCTCTTCAACCTTTTTTTCTGATTCCCGATGGTCAACGGCAACCATAAGGAAAACATCTATAATATTTATGTTGAAGAATCTCTAAGCCATTTTGTGAGGTGGATTCATGACTTGCACAACACAGTGTGACATATGTCCACTTTAAGAACCACATGTATGTTCCTGTCAACTCCACAATGACATTCCCTGCTGCCTCCAACCTCAGTGGTCACAGTGCTTTCTCCCTCCAGTTGGTCACTTTGTTTCACAGTTAGCTTTGTGAACATCATTCATAGTATTCACTGGTTGATCTGGATATAGCTTTTCATAATAAGAAGTCCTTTGTCTTGGATTACCTTAAACAGTCTAAAGCACCAACATTTGTCTGATTTTCAAAAACTTTAGAAATGAGCAGTCAAGCTCTGACCTCTTTGCTTGAAAAAGTTTCATCATTATTTATTATATGCAATATTAAAATTGGGTTAGCTGAGTATTTATTTGATTTTGTTAAGCAAATTGAATTATTTTAAAATATCTAAGCTAGCATACATATATTAACTGAACTTTATTTGATTTCAGTTTATAATCAATAAACGGGGCTTTAATTAATAGAGATTAGTTCTTAATCTGTACAACAGAGCAGTGCTTAATTTAAAATGAGAATTTAAAGCATTTTCTAATGTTGTTAACACCAAGCTAACATTCAGCAACGCAACACTCAGCCTCTGTTGCTACTAGTTCTGTTATATCTGCTTGGTGTGTCAGGGCCCTGTGACTCTGAGGTAATGAATGAAAATACTGTAAACACAACAAATATTGATACTACTAACAATATTTACAAAGCTAGCTGTTTAAAGTGAAGTGTTGAAAGAGCACTGGAATCACTGATGTTTAAGACAGAGGTAGTATGACTGTAGAGTTGACAGGAAGTAAACAGATATGCAGTTCACAAAATGGATATACATCATACTACATTGTGCACTGCTTATCATGGTGTACAAGCTAAGACAGGTGGGCTTGAACGGGGCATCTAAGAGCCCCTATAGCTGTTGAAATATCTTCTAAGGGGTTACTTAATAAAGTCCATAAAGAAATCCACAAGCTTCATCATCGTCATTTCTTGATCCAAACAACTGCCCCTCTCTCTTTCCATTTCCCTTCTGTTTTCCAGTTGTTCTTCCCTGTGTCTCACACAGTTGAGTTCAAGGGCACAACTCTGTACAAGAAACACATAGGGAGTACCCACTTCCTCTTCTTCACTCTTCCTAATCTCATCTTTTCCACACTGAATTCTTCTCTGTTGCTAATGTATCCATTTGGCAACAGCTCAAGTTAAAAAAAAAAAAAGGGTCTGCTTCCATTATCCACCAATTCCAACAATTCTGCCTTGTGATTGGCCAGAGGGTCCAGTCAGTCATAAGAGTGAGTCAGTCAGAAGGTAGGGAGAGATGAAGCCGAGGGCTGCAGGGAGCCAGAGGAGTTTGAACGTCTCATGTGAGGGAGGAGGTAGGAGTCCGAGCACAGCTGGTGAACATCGAACCGGTCCTCCTTGCGGTAAGCCAGACAACGACGGATAAATGCCTGCAGAGCAGAGGACATATTGTAGAAAGTGCTGCAGGCTGTGAGCGTGTGTGTGTGCATGTGTGGGTGTGTGTGTACAAACTTAAAGAGACAATACAGGAGAGATACAGCTCTTGTGATTTATACAGTACTTTTTTCAGCCAAAGATTAGAGGTGATTCAGATGTTTGTATATGTTTCAACACATCAGTGAAAAGCCAAATTGTCAGAAAACTCAAGTAGACATTAACACTCAAATTACAGTACAAACATGGCTATTAAAACTTTTAATATGTAACTTGAATTAAAATAAAATGTCTCAAATCAAGTATTCTTATTCTTACAAGGGTTCAGCAAAATGTTCATAAAGGATCCTTCTTATTACAGTTGTCCCTCACTATAATGTGGTTCACCTTTCGCGGCCTTGCTGTTTTGCAGATTTTTTTTAGTGCAATTTTGCATGCTTTTTTTTTACAGCATATGAACACGCATTGTGTTCTGCGTCCTGATTGGCTAAGGGAGAACCTGCGCATTGTGTTCTGCGTCCTGGCTAAGGGACTGTAGACCATTGTCAATCAATCTCCTCCGTGCCGTGTCTCCTGTACAGTACAGAATGCGTTCGGC
>JAQMCX010000008.1:5698823-5712759 GCA_029814765.1 Acanthurus leucopareius
TTTCAAACTTGAGTCTTGAAAAAGAGGGGGTCGTCTTATAATCAGGGTCGTCTTATATTCGGGCCAATACGGTACATAAAATAAGGCCTAAAGAGTGCAGGGGCCCAGTCTGATTTGAAAACAGCCTTTTCCAGCTAAATTTAATTATGAGAACGTCAGTCATACAGTTGAGAGGCAACTGGCATGATTGTGTTGGATTGGCTAACATTTTTCGCATTTCTAAGAAAATTTTGAGAGGGGAATCAAACAGTGTCCTAGTTTGGGAGCTGAATCCCCCCAAAGTCCAAATTTTTGGCAGGTGTGTCATCAGTTGACTGGAGATGTTCGTCCAAATGCAAAAGACTCTTTATGATGAGGCCAAAAAAAACAACCAGACAGCTGTTTGCAACCCTTTCTGTTTTAATATTTGTTCAATGGTGTGTTCAGGTGATTGTCATTAAATGTCATATTTTCCAGGTGTTTAAGTGTCCAATAAAAAATAAAAAAAAGGCAGTGCAGGCTTTAAACTTTGAGGATGAGACTGTGTTGTTTGCTGTTCATGGCAGATACATTAAAACTCTTAATGGCCATATATTTTACTGAACAGCGAGATTGTTTGCCAAAGGTTCATCCTGTGTTGAAGCGAAACAGTGCAGCCATCTTGTAAATCTGGAAATGTTAGATTTACGAGTCCAGCAGATGAGCCGGCTCCGATATCGGGAAAAAACTAGATGATGGAAAAGGTTGCACAGCGTCATGCAATATGAAGAATGCTCTGCTTTGAGATGAAGCTGCAAATGAACCATTCTGGTCTGGCCTGTGTTTCTAGACAGCTCATTACCCCCGTTCCTCCCCTCCACTGCTGTGGTCAGCCTCCCACAGGATCTAAATCTACATTTTAACCTGCACTCACGTCTTCTATCTATCTAGTCTTTCCTGATAAAAACTGATGGCAGCAAAGATGCATGGGTGCAATTACCATAAGGGCAGAAAGCCGGTAATCTGTGTTTGAAGAGTGAGAGACTGAGACTAAGACTTTGTTCTTGTTTACTTAGGATAAGATAAGAGGTGCGCTTTATGTCACATGGCCTCTGATTTTATGAGCAGAGTTTCACAAATTCTCAAACTGAAACTACCACATGGGTCAGAGAACTCAAAAATGACACACACTGCTGAACCCCCCTCCCCTCTGTGGCTGAAATATGAGTAGTCAGGCTACTTAAACTACTTAGAACATTTTCACACCTGAAAATCCGCACCAAGGTGCAAACAAAGTTACATACATTTGGTCTGGTTGGTTTTGGTTTCACACTGCAATTATTACATGACAAACCTACATCATATTGTCATCAAGTACATGGATCCATACTCTAAACTGATTGGTTGGTTGGGAGGCAGGCATCTGATGTCAGCGTGCTGAAAATGCCTTGTTTTGTAGCTTGATTTTAGCTTTATGAGTTTTTTCAAGTTTGCTCTTAATAAAGTCTTGGGACTAATTGTTAATAAGGCATTTGATCTTCTTTTTCCCACATGTAGTTCCTAAGCTCATTTGTTTGTTTTGGTAATGGTTACTTGTTTGGCTTTGGTCCAGACCATGGACCATGAAAAAGTCCGAAAGTTCGGAACAAACGGGGCAGGTGCAAAAGCGCCCAAAGTCTCAGTATTTCTCATGAAAAAGTAAAACCCTGGATTCATTAGTGTGCCACTACAATATCTACTTATGAGATTGAATTTAGCAGTTTTAGTTCTCCTCTGCTTTACATGCTCTTCTCTGTCAGGCTGTATCATACTGTGACACAGGCTTTTCACATTTAACCCTAGTCTCATATGAATAAGATTCATATGCAACCACTTAACCCCCCTCCCACAATTTGTTATTGAAAGTGTCTACATGCCTTGTTTTTATTACACTGATTTAAGCTGCTGCTTTGATCCAAAGCAATTTGAGTTTTGGGGCTGAAATGATGTGTAATCATCACAGAAATTTGGTTCTGGGCTATTTATTTTTGGGGAGCTGCAGTTTTTCCTCTGTTTTATATCTTTTTTAATTAAATATCCTTTAGTTTTTCGAGAGAACAAATCAAATGAAGATGTCAGTTTGAGCTCTTGAGGGCAATTTCCACTATAACATTTTTTATAGACTAAACAAAGAATATATAATGATACACACATTAATCAACAACGAGGAAAGACAGCTGCAGTCCTCAACCTCTATATACCTTTTGGCCTCTAACAGGATTTGAGTGGGATCTTTGCTCAGCCGTGTTTTGTTTCCTTTTTGACCCTTTTTGACTCTGGACCGCAGTGACACATTACATTATAGTGACACTTCAGTGACCTCAGCTTGTGCTGTTGCACAATTTAACCACATCTGCAGCAAAAGCTGAACATAACATTTCACACAGAAAACAGCTGAGTTATTCAACAGTTACATAACCAGCTGTTTGCGGACAACTACCATGATCCAGGTCTGGAGGTGCTAATCTTGAGCACAAGTAAAAAAATTCCCAGTGGGGCAAGCTGACGAAGGGACTGCAAATGCTGACATTCAGCGTCAGTAAACGCATCACACAGGCTTTAATTGCAGGAGGCCCAGATGGTTGCAATAAGTCAGATGTACAAAACGGAACATAACATTTAATACTGCAATAACCATTAAGTATATTAATAAATTCAATAAATTATGCGCTATTGTACAGCCTATTGTACACGACACAAATAAGTTTCTTGTAGATATGATGTGGCCACAAAAACTAAGTGTGAAATGCTGCCTTATGGCCCCTCACCAGCGGCCCCTCAACCAGTGAGAAGCTCCCCTCCTTTAAAAGGAGGAGTCAAGAAGTTTTCTTGTCTAGAGGCCCATTTTTTACAGTTAAGGGAAAAAAATTAGACAAAACTTACTCTTGACAAAAACCAAAGAAACAAAGGGAGGCTAAATTATAAATCTCTCCAGTATAAAAGGTTGTGAACTTAAGTGGGCTTGTTTGAGCCACGAAACTTCCGGACTGAAAATTAATCCCAGTCTGACCCTGTCAAGACCAATAAAATGTTTAAGAACATAATTTAATAGAACCAATTTTTCATAATTAAATTATCAATTTGTTCAAACCTCAAATTATACACACACACACACACACACACACACACACATACACGCAAATAAATAACTGTCAGTGAGACACACAGTACAGTTGTCCTTCACTACAACACGGTTCACCTTTTGCGGCCTCGCTGCGGCTTGCCAAATTTACATAAATGTTCGATCGCTAGCAGTGTGACTCTGAAGTGCTGTATGTTTGCAAGTTTTCTCCCCGACAAAACCCACAATGTCGACGAAACGTTCTGCACTGCATTTTACAGCCTTAAAACATATAATAATTGTAAAAAATAAAGCCGACTACTTCACAGATTTCACCTATTGCGGGTTATTTTTAGAACGTAACCCCCACGATAAACGAGGGGCCACTGTATCTCTAATTGTTTTAGGCCATATCAGGCAATGCTGCTAAATAATTACAATTATTATACATTTACATAGTTTTCTGGTTTAGTAGAAGCTTGGAAATACAAATGCATTTTATTCTACAGCCTAGTGCTGTAAATTGACAATTAAATGAGTGCGAAACCTGAAATTAATCAGCAGGACTGTTTCATTGCATTTTTAGGTTTTATAGGATAAGTTTTATACGTGAGGAGGTATCTTGATTTTTCTGGTGTTTAACTAACTGGGTCTTAAACAGACTTTCCCCTATTTAATCAATGAATTATTCATTTCATTTTGTAAAAAAATCCCCATGACAGGTTAACATAGGGGCAGCCAAAATGGATAAATTCTCTGAACTTGGTCTTTGACAATTTTTTTGTCAATGGTAATCAAAGGATGCAATTTACAATGTGCCTCTTAATCCAGCATTTCATATTCATTGGGTTATTCATGGAATACTGCGTTCAGTATTAATCTCGTTAGCATGCAATTTGAGAAATATCACAGTGAAAGTTCTCACAGGAGGAAGTAACTGTAGTATGAAAATTGTGTGTGTGTTACCTTGGCCTCTGTGCTAGCCTGTGGCTTAGCAGGGAACTGGACCTCTGTGGCTTTGAGGATGGTGTTTTCCTGGAGAATATCCTGCTGTGACTGGTTATGACCAAACGGCTGGAAAAACAAAACACGCAAATCACCACTGATACAATGTCTTTTACACTACTTCTACTCTTGTGTGAAAACTGAAAAATTAATTCTACCAAAAGAAAAAAAATCTCTCTTTTTGACTAAACAATGTAATTGAATCCACACTAAATAATCTACTAGAGTTTTAAGTGATCTCTTCAGAAGTCTTTTACTTTCTACAGTGTAGCAGGTGCTGTTAAGTGTTGTACCTTGCGTCCATAGAGGCACTGGAAGAAGATCACTCCCACAGACCAGACGTCTACCTTGTTAGAGATTTTAGGTGGCTCCTTTCCCACCACAAAACACTCTGGAGGAAGGTACCTGAAACGAACACCACATGAAGAATGTAATAAATCCTTCACAACAACATGGAGAGTTTAGTTCCCTTGTTTTGGAAATCTGACCCTTTGACTTTCCATTTCAGGAAAATCTTTGAAAAACATTCCCAATTCACTGCTCAGAATAATGGAAGTGGCACGTTACATGATATTCTGAAATCTGTCAAGAATACAGACAAGTAAGTTGTGTTGAACCTCTAAGAATGATCCTCATGGTTTTTCTGTTACTTTGTGGGGGTATAAGTAACGTGTGTGTGTGTGAGAGAGTGTGTGTGGGTGGGTATGTGTGTTTTACCAGTAGGTGCCTGCCCCCTGTGATGTGAGGTCCATCCCATCCACGCCATAGTTGTCATCATCCATAATTTTAGACAAGCCAAAGTCTGTGATTTTGATTTCTCCACACGCAGTACCATCAACCAATAAGATGTTACCTGTGCACCATACAGACAGTGAGACTCAGTTTGGTGTGTGAGACAGAGTGATCAACACAAGCTCATGTTCAAAAATACTGGGGAGCACTGCAGATGTATTCCCCACTGCACTGCGCTAAATATGCAAAACCCAGCCAGACCCTTTTCACACCCCACATTGGGAACACTAAAAGCAACTGCAAGGTCTTGAACTGAAGCTGACCTCCTCTGATTCACCACTGCAAACCAAGCAGAACAGTCTCTTTCAATTCAATCAGACAGTCCATCCAAAAACATGTGACCCACCAGGTTTGAGGTCGTAGTGGATGATGGGGGGTTTGATTTCATTGAGGTAGCGCAGAGCACTGACGATCTGCATAACAATAGAGCGTGCCTCCTTCTCTGACATCAGCTTGTTTTGCTTCAGGTAAAAGTCCAGATCGTTGCCTTCACAGAACTCCAGGACAGTGCAGAACCTGGGAGAGTCGAGGACAGAGAGGGATACACATATGAACAAACACAGGAGCAAAAGTTCAAATTCACCCACTGAATGTGAACATTTTATCATCCACAAAACTTGCAACTCAAACATATAAATACTGCAATTGATATAATGATCCCTGAAAAAAGGGATCAACTGCTCATCCTGTATAAGTTTCTTTTTCAGTGCTGAGGCTGAAGACTAAGAGGATATGTGTCACTTCCCCCTCCTCCACAAGGAGGTCAGGGGTCAGCGTCAGGACCTTCTGCTGCTAAATGAGCCCGACCTTAGTTCTCAGTCATTAATGTGAGCTGCTGTCTTTCACTAAGAAAGCTTTGCTAACATATTACAATATGAGCTGGGCCTACGCTCAACCTTTGTACTCTAATGAAAAAGGTTTTCTTCATTTTCTATAGACAAACATGTGGCATTGTCAGACTGGGAAAACAACACTGACTAAAGTGACTGCACCTCAAACACTCAGCTCACACTCAAAGCTAGAGGTTAACCCATTAAAAATAACTTCCATTGTCAGGGCATGTCGATGCTGAATCATGCATTTTTCTGTGATTTGCTTTTACTATTTACTCTTTCATAATCTGATAACACCCCTGTGATGTTTGCTCTTACTTGCAGCACCTACTGACATAAAGCCTGGAGGCAAAATACAAACAACTCATGCATTACTTGAATATTTACTCAGTCGGGTCTTTTCAAAGGAGGGGATGTTACTGATGCGCAATCTGTTGTTTAAAACCCACTGTAAGGGAAGAGCTTTTTAACCCAGTGCTAAACCTAATGATCAACAACCTCAGGATGTGTCAGCCCAGCAGGGCTGCAGCTGGCAGAGGTCACAGGTGACTCACGTGTCAGTATCCAGGGAGAAATAGTCATACAGTTTAACTATTCTGGGATGGTCCAGCTGCTTGTGTATCCTGTACTCCCTGCATGCATGCCTGAAAGGAAATAAATGTCATTTAAGTGTGTATGTTAGTGGTGAACCATTTTTGTGTATCTTAACTTCTGCGTGTATATGAGACCTACTTGTGGTAGTTTTCCTTTTTCTCCTCTCTCCAGTTCTTGTTGAGCTGGTGGATTTTAACAGCTGCGTAACGCTGCTCAAACAGGTCAAAAGCCTGTGTGTGACAAGAAAACACACACACACATTTAGACCCACACATTTGTCTACAAGCATACTTTACAGACAGATGGAATAAGAAAAAGCTAAGTGGATCACATAGACATTACCTTGTAGACTTCACTGAAGCCCCCCCTGCCCAGCAAGTGCAGCAGCAGGTACCTCTCATTCAGGGTTGGGTGGTCTTTAAATCTGTGTGAGGTTGAACAAGCCTTTTATGACCTTAATCTTTGTAACCTACGAAACTTTTACCTTGCAAAAATGATTTTAATTACACTTTAACAATCTTACATGTAAATCTCAACAAAAAAACCTTTCACTATTTCTTGGTTTTGAGTTGACAGTAAACTGTATTAAGTGTTAGTTCACTTGGCTGGTGTTGGTCCTATAAGCAGAGCAGACTTACGTTGAGCTGTCCTCGTTGTTTATCCTCTTCAGTTCTCTGATATGGAGGTTCCTCACTCGCTCCAACCGCTCCAGCTCAGCTTGAATCTCCGCTTCCTCCTGCATTAACACATAATTTTTATTATTTTCCTATTTGCAGATTCATACACTTAACGTCAATGTTTATGACAAAACAGTTTAAGACTCCAGCAGCCATTGTGGCCATTTCACTTGGTAAAATATGTTTTTATGCCCTATGATCAAGATTTTCTTTCTGTTAGGAAATTGTAATTGTATAGGTTAATGTTTTGTTTTGTTTTTTTTTATGACCAACCTTCTTAAGATGTCCAAGGCGAAGCTTGAAGATCTCTTCCTGCTCGTGATACTCAGCGAGGGTCAGTCTGCCAAAATACAGTTGAGTTAAAATCTTAGGAAAAAAGGCTAAATAAACACATTTGATTGAGACAATTTATTTCAAACTTGAGAAGTCTTGGTAATTCAACTCCAAATCATCTTGCAATGAACTGTAAAGTTGTAAGTAACAGATCTTAAGGAGGCCTATGATATATGCCTGCTATACTGAAAACAACATTAACAGGCAACAATCCCTCTTTTTCTTTACGGTCCACCATCTTGCAGTTTTAACACAGAGTGACAGTATGTGTCAGTATGTACATATTTACTGTACTCACAACTGGGGCAAGGAGGGCTTGAGGAAGGGGTCAGAGTCGTTTCCGTTGACCACCTTGGTTTTGCGTTGCTTGGGTTCAGAGGTGGAGGCAACCGAGAGGGAGGGAGATGCAGGGTTTGGTGGCTTCCTCTTGGCCAACAGCTTCCTCTGTCGCTCTATGTCCTCCCTCTGCTGGTTAATGCCCTCCTGCTGCCTGCACAGAGAAGAAAACACAGCTGGGTAGAATATTGGTCATATGGAGAAATGCTGTAGTGGATAATAAACAGCTCTCCATGTTTTGCTTCTGACCCCAAAATGAAGCACAAAATTCACTCAGGCCACCATATTTCCTCGCCCTTTAGCCCATCAGAATATAAAAATTTAAAAAGATATCCAAACATGTTTTTAAAGATGGAAAACTATGGATGTATGTGCAGGATCTCACTTGATCAGGTTCTGGAATGCGTATCCGTCAGTCCACTGCTCTGTGTAGGAAGCTCCATGTCTGACAGTAGTGAAGTGTCCCAGACGTAGACGGTCCTGCATGCTCTTCTCACGACATGACTGTTTCTCCTGGGTGCTCTGGTAATGAAAACAGACAGAGGTTAGGAATAATGATTAGCATAGCTGTAGGCATTTCAAAACTGGCAGGAGAGAGGAGAGACAAACAAAATATTTTACAGGTCCTCACCTAACCTACTGGTTACATCTACACCCAGACTACAGCTGCAGTAAGTTAGTTTAATTTCAAATTTACTGAACTCCAGACGTAAAATAAATTAGTTTAAATTTAAAAGGATTGCTAGTTCGCTAGAATTCCCTTGACCACTGCGCAGCTCTATGCAAAACAGTGGAGACCCAAGGAAAACAGGTGGCTGGTGAAGAGAATCAAGAATCTACCATCCAAAGACAGAATTGTCCCCCAGGAGTTAAGGACCAAAGCAAAGAATCACCAAAGAATATTTGACTTCTTATTAAACAGGGTGTTGTCTATTTCTGTTGCTTGCTCAAGGTGACACTCTTTTTGCTGTCCTTGTGAGCATTAAATTTAAAATCTTTTATAGAAAAAGGTGTTACGGAGTCTCTTTAAACACAACAGACTTTGTCTTTGTCAGTTAGCTTCTCTATCTGCTCACAGTGGTTAAAAAACATTCTACATTTGTTTTTTTATCTATGCACAGTGAATAGACAATAAACTGCATGCATATAAAGACAATTACCTTCTCTATCAGCAGTTTCTTGCTCATGGTGATACACTTATTGAGTCTCTCCTTGTATTTCTCCAGGAGTTTTTGCTGTTCATCTATCTGTCTCCGCAGGTCACAGTTAGCCTGTTAAAGAAAAAAAGTACATCGATAGTACATTAAATTTGGCTGTGTAGTTATAAATATGATACAAGCCTGACATAATAATCACAAGTACATCAGACAGCTGTCCTCTTGTGCACCTTCCATCAAAACTCAGGTTACTAACACTGAACTCACCCTGAGCAGGTCATCTATTCGTCCCTCTTTTTTCTCCAAGTCCAGACTTTTGTTGGTCTCCAGGGCAGCAAGTTTTAGGCCTGTTAATTCCGTCTGAGAGAGACGGACAAAGAGGTGCCAGTTTGTACAACGGATAGTGAAGGACTCTTAAAGAATAGTGTGTTATTGTTTCATATGTGTGTCATGTTACCTGGACACACTTGCTGGAGGAGGCTTTGGGATTGTGTTCCCCAAAACACAGACTTGTGGGAGAGGAGCTATTCTGTCGGATCTACACACAAAGAGGTTTTGTTAAGCCTTTTAATGACACAGAGACTCAGATCCGCCTCATGTGTAAATAATTTGTCAAAAATCCTTGTGCTTAGGCATTCAACTGTTATGAAACACTCACAATTGAGCCTGGAGCAGAATGTGAGTTCTGTGGAGACCGACGTGCTGATGGGAGGCCTCTGACTGGACTGGACCCATTTCCCCCCTGGAACTTTGCAGAAAAAACAAATGGGTCAACTTAAGAATCTAGTTCAAAATTATGAGAATCATGACATTTTGGAATTACATGAGTTGCAGTTAAACTCACATCAAAGTAGTCGCTAATCTTAGGCCCACGTGTGGAGGTCTTCCCTGCATAGAAGATTTGGAGATTCAATGCAAGCCAATAGCATAAACAGATGCCTATATTATACTGATATCTTGCAGGTATTTATCATACCTTGACTACTCTCTGAATAGGTATCAGCCTTCCTTTTCCTCCCTCTGGACGATTCAGAGTGCTTCTTCTCCGGAGTCTGTGATTTGATATGAAACAAGAGAGGAGAGAGAAAAAAAAGTGTAAATCCCTTGTGTTTCTGGAACAAAGCTTGTTGGAGTGGTGGTGTTGAGCAGGAAAGAGCAACAGGAGGAAGAGTACATACTGAGTAAGCAGGGGAGCTCCCTCTTTTCAAATCAGAGTTCTAGGAAGAGAAAAAAAAAGCAGAGGTGGAGATAGTGGGAGAGGCAGAAAGACAAGTGGGCAGAGAAAGGAAAAAAAAATACTGACAACATGCGCCTGTGTCTAACCAGGCTTCACGGTTGCCATTTGTGTAATACAATAAGTAAGATTTAATTTCAACTTTTGTCCTGTCTCTTAAAAACAAATAGCAGTCATCAAGCCCACGTCAATAATGGGAAGAAAGTGCATGTTTTTACCTCTGACTCTTTGTCGCTAGATGAGCCCAGACTGCCATAACTGTGGTTAGAGGACTCATTGGCCAGAACCTACACACATCAAGAATTCAAATAAATAAGCGAACATACACAATATGAAAGTAGTCTGTACATGTAAGTGGTGCGATCTCAGCTTAGTAACATTGTGTAACACTAACACCAGTGAAATAAACCCTCAAGGCAGGCCTCTGGTCTGCCACATTATACGGAGTAATCCAGATCTTCAGTTATTAGGTGTGTCCCTTGGCCCTTTTACAACACAAGCAAATTTCCATGAAGCCTGCATCTATTTTTTTAGGAAAACAGGAACCTTGTACTTGCTTTTCCACGATGGGAACCTGGGTTTAGTTCTTATTTCCTGCCACCAAAAGTCCCTTTTGCTGAGGTAGTACTTTGTGACGGCTTTGACACTATCATGTTGGAGTTAGTCACCGAAGCATCAAGACTACTACAGCTGAGCATTTTTCCTGCGGCAAGCAAGCACCAGTTGTTTCTAGAAATGATGTTAGAACTTGGGATTGGAATTTCTTGCTAATGACATGTACCTGATGCAGCTTATTCATAGAGCAATCGGGTGCCTATAAATGGTGACTTTAACAAAGCATTTTAAAGCATTTAAATCCTTCATTAGTGAGGAAACGAACGCTACAAAATTTACTTTTGGCTAATGAGGCTAATAAGCCCCAGGGTCAAGTGTGTTTATATGAGGTGTGAGACATATCTCAAAGATAAGGCTTTTGTTTATATGTGCCGTAGTTACCTTAGCACCACCACTGGTGCTCCCAGTGCTGCCTGCTGTGTTGCCACTGACAGCTCCTGTAAACCTAGCCTCCAGCAGCTCCTGTCTCCTGGGGTCCAGGCTGTGCAGCTCGTCCATGGGGCCTGGCATGAGGGCATCAACAGGGTGAAGTTAAGACACAACCTCATCGCCATTACCAGCAAACAATGGTGAAAGATACTAACACTTTGCTAAAAAAAGTACTTAGGAGGGATTGAAAATGAAAACAAGAGAAGAAATAGAGTACGGTATCTGAAGAAGGATGAATGAAAATTAGAAAAATCTGAGGTTAAAAATAGAAAAAATGTTTATTAAACTGGGAAACAGGTAGCTCTTGAAAAGATGGACTCATGCTATGACGTAAAGATACTTTGACCTTTCTGCGTAGTACAGATACTACGCAGAAAGGTCATTTTATCACAGTGAAGTCAGGAGGGAGAAAAGTAGAGTCGGGCGGAGTCTCCCTGTGTGTCAACACAACAATCTTAAACCAGCTCTTCTGCTATCGCATTAGTTAGACTGTCACTATGGCCTCATTCCATAGTGCCAAAGTAGCCTGTGATATACAGGGATCTCACCACCTCCGAAGATCTGCACATAGAGCACAATACCAGCTGTTTTTACCAGAAGTTTCATTTCAAATTCACATTTTTCTATATGCTGCAGAGTCAATGAGGAACAGGTTTGGGCCTTTTAGTAGTCATGTGGCTAATTTAAATGCAATACTTGTGCATCAACGTTCTTTATGCTGTTGAAACAAGACAGAGATTTCCAGGTCATTCAAGGTTTGAAAAGGCTTGGCTTTTCATTTAAATTTCCCTTACTATCTGGTCACATTAACAGATGTCAGAGTGGTAAACCTTACCACTGTAAGTCTGAACCACAATGTTCATAACATGACTCTCACATAAGTAGTAGGCCGAACTTATATGCTGCCTGACTGGGCCTTGTCCTTTATCAACACGGGTCCTCTGCAGAATAATGCTGCAAGTGTTTGTTTCCTTATAGGAGATTTCCTGGTTGTCATCTTTGCATAGCTTCTGGCACAGGAGCAAGCCTTAAGATGCATTACAGACATCATTGAACCCTTCACTAAAACAGCACACCACCATGTAAGGTTATCTGAGGACATTTAAGGAGTGATTTATGTTAATCAATTTTATAGCAACAGCCTAATATTGCAACATTGTTTTGCACATTAGCTCCTCGGTGTAAAGAGTTTCAGAATGACAATTACTTCTCGAGCGATATCCACAGTACTGTATTTATAACGCTGACTTTCGTTCTTACCATCGTTGATGTCAAAATATTTTATTTCGACATATCATATCTTATGACAATGTACTTGGCTGGAAGATTATAAACAACTGTTCCCACTTCTGATTAATGTTTGTTACATCACATCCAGAGGATCAAGTATATCGGAGTAACGTTTAATAAAGTCTCAGCAGTATGTCAAAACAATATGGGAAAACGGATGCAACAACAGTGTCTAGAAAGGTAAAATCCAAGGCCTGTTCTCAAGTTTATAGCAGTAGGGGCATGCACTGCAATGCATTAATGGATGCATGCATAGCTACGTTGTTTAATATCCAACTACATTCTGCTGATAGGGGGCGAATGTTACAAACTGCTACTGAACTACAATCGCATCAACAGCTTCGAATAACTAGAAATCGTGTAAGCTGACAGTCAATACAAACAAAACAACAAGCTAACGCAGCCTTTGTGCAAACGAGATAGCTTGCTGCTACTTAGACTGGCCATCAACTCAACTGACAGCTGACGTTTGGCTTCCAATTCACGGCATCAGTGAACTTGACATCCATTTTTACTTCAACAAACGGTTGCTCGACACGGCAACAATAATCCACTTCTCCTGCAAAGTACACACTTTAAGGATAATATGAGTCGGTCGTGCACTTGGCGAGCTAATATACCTTCCTTGCTCTTTGCGGTCGCCGTTATATGTTGTTGAGAAATCGTTGGGGACGAGGAGAGCTGCGACCAAGATGGCGTCGCCTCCAAACTTCCACCACCACTTCCACTGTTACTTTGGACACTCATGAAGCCACTTTACCGCCGAGAGGAGCCAGCGCACACACTGCCGTTCGCGGAAATCCCAAACTTACGTCCATCGTTTGACACCTGCTGTAGTCACACAGGCGAATCAACGTGAGTTAGAGCGTTTCTCTGTGGCTAAACGTTTCGCATTTTGTAACCCTTGTGGGTCCTGCGGAGGAACGGCTTCTTCTTCAGACACTCGCTGAAACGGATCCAATGTAACCTTTGCATGATGACCGCACCGCGCGCCTGTCAGCATCCAGCTCGCGAGCGGAGCTCTGATTCTTGTAGGCGAGGCTATCGCGAGGCTGGCGCGCACCTAGCAGCGCGATTGGGAATGGCCTGACACCGAAAGAGACACTGATCTGGGATCATTTTACCCTCCTCCAAACTAGCTTAGGTTGACTGTAAGGCATATCTCTGCGTCGACCTGAGAACAGCCTCTTGTTTTGGTGAAAACAACAAACACCCCGAAAAAATGGCCGAAAGTTCTTGTCTGCTTGTTTGCTTAGGAGAACGACACACAAAAACACACAGGCGCACGCGGACGCGCACATATCACGTTATATTCAAAGTGTATAAATATAAATGCGATATATACAAATGTACATGTAAATACAATATACAATATACAATATATATATATATATATATATATATATGTACATATGTATATATATATATATATATATATTTACATGTACATTTGTACACGCGTGTATATGTGTGTGTGTGTGTGTATGTGTGTGTGTGTATATATATTTATATGTACATTTGTACACGTGTATATATATATATATATATATATATATACACATTTATTTGTAAATAAAAATATG
>JAQMCX010000008.1:5712776-5769245 GCA_029814765.1 Acanthurus leucopareius
CCCCCCCCCCCCCCCCCCCCCCCCCCCCCCCCCCCCCCCCCCCCCCCCCCCCCCCCCCCCCCCCCCCCCCCGCAGGTGGGAGGATAGTGATGTGGTCTGGGCTAAAAGGTCTTTTGTTCCAAATTTGGTGCAGTGCATCAAAATGCCTTTGCCTTCTTGTAGGGGCAGCATTTTGATGCACACACAAACACACACATACATACACCAGCCTTTTAACATTCAACTGTTCGGCCCACATCCTTTGGTTACATCCCCTTTATAAATTACAAATGTAAAACATTATTTTTAGATGTATATAAAATCCCTGTAACCTAGAGTATGAGATGAGTTTGTAAATGTGGGCTTTTCTAGGTCAGAAAATATATTAACCTCTAGTATTTGAGAAGTAATTTCATTTCATTGGTTCAGACAAGCATTTAAAGTAATAGTGAGTTCACTGTAAAAGGTTCATTTTATCTGTCAATGCCTTGCTCCCCTTGCAGTCAGATTGCATCAGGAAACAGACTGAGACACAAACAATCATACTGCACCTCTAATGCACCTGCTGGTGGTAACCTGATTTTTTTGGTCACATGGTTTCCATGGTAACAGAGCAATAGTCTTGACAGGCAATGAGGAGGGTTGTATAAGCAGTCTACTAAATTACAATATTACACACCACACACAAAAATACACTGAGTTTGTGATGTCATTTAAGGTATGTAATCTAAGTTGTGTTGTGAGGAAAAGGTGACGGGTGTCTGATACTCAAGCAGCAGTCGGGACATTCTAGGAGCATCAAATGTCTGATGGGAAAGTGGGAGCGTTGGCTGACATTTTAAAAACAGCCTCCAGCTTAAGACACACAGCTGTGGCCTGTCACAGCAATAGCCCTCGAAAAGATTAAAAAACATTGGAAAATGCAAAGAGGTAAAGAAGAAGATGAACATTTAACCTACACAAAGTAAGATATTTCCAAACAGTCTAAGTGAGTGGCTCTCAAACTGGGGATGGCTCTCCCTAGAGGGACATAGAGCCATGGGAGGGGGGTTGGCATGGATGACCAATGGAAAAACATTAAGTGAAACTAATTTGAATAAAAATGATTTATACTGGGAGATAACAATTTGCTGATGTTCATTTCATTAAACTTTAACTAGGATGCTTCTAGTGGCTTCACCACTAATTACTGATGATTGATACAAAATATGGTGTAAAATTGGAGGAAAGTGGGATGGGGGGTGTTTACATACTATATTGTTAATAATGTTATAGCAAATAGAAACAAAAATACCAGTCTTACTAAAAATTAACTTTAAGCCCAATTTATCTCAGCTTTTGCACTGTGTCAGTAGTTCTCTTAAGTTACATTTACGACTTCAAACCTCTTTTTCTGTTTCTGCAACATTGCACATAGTTAAAGAATTTTGTTCATCATATTTCAAAGAAAAATAAGTAAAGTTGTAAGTTGGTAAGCTTTAACTCTGGAAATGTGCATTAAGAAATGACATAAATGATTTTGATTCCATATATCATCAAACGATGATATGTAACCAGGACTTTTTCCTGTTTTGTTACCTCCTGTCAACTCTGTGTGAACCTGAAAATGAGCATAATATGTCTCCTTTCACAGACCTTCCATCACAGTAAACAGTTTGACCTGCCATAGCAGGCAAAACACAGCCGGAACTAATCACAGTCATTACATCTACATTCCATTTAGTTGTAACAGTCAGCCAAGTGAACATGCACAGAGCCCTGGAACCTAGAAGTGGCACAGCTAAATGGATTGCAGCCATAATTAATGCCACCTTAATTAGTACGCCTGTGTGTTTCCTGTTATAACATGTCAAGTATCTGCTGGGAAAATGACTTGTGCTCCACCTGATTCATTTCTTTGTTTGCTGTTGGCTGCTCTATTTGACTGCTGAAGAGGAAAACACTGCACTGGTAAAACAGACATTAACATTCAGTTTTGCACAACCCCATTATGCTAGGAGTGTAAAAACAAAACAAAAAAGGCAAATCCAGTCACAGTACACAACATAGCCCAGTCTGATTTAATGCACTGGCCAATAAAACAGACTAGAGCAACAACATGTGGTGAAGAACTAAGTCAGCTGATAATGTCTCCAATTATCAAAATTAGTTTATGCTTCTTGTATTTGAGTAAATAACGAACTGTGTTGACACCAGAAACCATAGAGCACATTTTTTTATTTTTGTTCCTTTGAGAACCATAAGAGAAAGGCATCGAAAGCATTAATTTTAGATCATAGAAACATTAAATATGAACAGCAATTAATCTTTCAGTATTGTCCAGCGTAGAATGCTGTGATTAACAAATCTCCACAATTTTTCAGGATTTCAAAATCAGAAATGTCTGTAAACATTTTGCCGTAAAGTTGTGGTTGGTGTGCTGGATGACTTTTTTAATGATACTTGAATAGTTTTCATTTAGGATGACACTTTCGGGTAGAATTTAATATTTGATCTCTGCTTGGTCTGCGAGTGTTGTGTGTAGAATACTCTACAATGTTCATTAAACAACAAGTATGTTAAGTATAAATACATTTAATAAAATCGAAATAAAATCATAAATGGGGGTATCATTGCAATACCAGAAAAAAACAGAAAAGAGAAAATATTGAAATATATATGGCACTTTGTATGCATTTATACCTCAAAAACTGTTTAAAGTTAAATTCTTATTTTGAAATTGAGTAGAGCTTCAAGGTGTCATTAAAACCGGTGTGAGTGAAATCAAAGATAATTCAGCACATTCAAAAATATGAAAACATGTAATCAGGACAAACAACAGGCCTTGATCCATTTAAGCTAAAGACATTCTGGAGGTTGAATTTCATCATCTTGTTTAGTAGAGGGAACCTGTTGTAGGGGCAGTCTGTCATGCTAATACATTAATGTAGAGATATCATATAAATTACAGCAGTTTATTCTGTTCTTTGGCCTTAGAAGCGCTGGGACAAGGTGCTTCCCTTTGATTGCAAGGCTGGCCTCTGTCCCCCATAAATGCTTTTGTACGATTTGAAAAGACTCTCCATCGTGCTTGCCTGAAAAAAAGATGAAACAGACCTCTGTTTAATTTAAAAACGTTACCTCCCAAACTTTGTCATTAACATGAATTGACAAACTCGTGGATAATGTGTAATGGTTTCTTCTGCTAGATATGTTTGGACATTATGAAATAAAAAGACAGCCACTCACATTTGGAGTTTCACAGACAAAGTTGCTGCCCGTTGAAAGCGTGTCCGTGGTCATCTGGAAGGTGTCGCCCTTGCTGCTGTAGTCTGTGATGTTGTGGAACGGGTGCATGACCAGTAGCTTCTAAAAGGTTCACAGTTAGATTGAGTTACGTTAAAGATGTAATGGTTTGCATGAAACAAAATCTTAACTTCCACATTAAATGAAGTAATGACACACAAAAGTGTGTGGTGGGAATACCTTTGTCTTTGGGTTTATTAAGCTGACACCTTTCTTGCTGATGGCAATCAAAACTGTATATGGGATGTTAAGTTCACTCGTTTGCTGCAAAATTAAATGCAAATAAAATCATATTAGCAACAGCACAACAGCTCCCTTCAATTGCTGTTTTCCAACTTTGCCTATGGATTCGTCCTGATTACTCACTCTGACTTCAAAGAAGGTACAGCCGAAGGTTGGCCAGCGTGAAATGGCCTTCAGGAAGGAGACTTTAGCCTCCTGCACCGTGAGGACACCCTGCTTGTCGTAGGAGGAGATGATGAGCTGCAAGCAGAGGAAAAAGAGAGAGAGAAAAATTCTCAGAGGAAAGACTTTAACCTGGATATGGTCTTGTGAAAGGTATATATCTCCTGTCACCAGGATCCATTTCCTTTATCTTAGATGAATGGACATGTCATTAATTTTTTGCCCTGCCTCTGTGTTCTCCTTCATTTACCTTCTTCCATTCTGCTGAGGACATGATTTTTATCTGGTCAGCAGGAATGAGATCTTTCAGAATCCTGGGGATCGTACCAAACTGTGACCTGTCTGAATTGATCATGACTCGGAGGAGGAGCCCGCCCAGATTAACTAAGTCCTCTTTGGTGCAGTTGTGGTGTCCCTGGAGGTACTTAGACAGCTCCTGTTTTAAGGCACATGGTCATGAGAGGTCATGTGTCACAACAACAGTTCTGGGTGATAAAAAAAAGGAAAAGCCAACAGAATAAAGCAAGGGTTTTGGTTAAATACCTGTGGGAAGTGGAAGGTGTCGTCTTCCATCTGGTCTTCTCCCAGGTTCACGTTGACCCAAAGTCTCCTCTTACATATCACTCGGAAAGCCTGGCTGCCTGTGAGGCAAGATTTAAAAAATAAATATAGAGAACCACTGGCATTGTAAAACTAAAGGTGATATTATGATGCATTACCTTCTTTCACTTTTTTTCCTTTCTTAGGATTGTTAGAAGTTTGCCTGAGATAGTCGAAGAAATACTTCTCCTCTCCAAGGTGCATGAGCTGAGAATTAAAATTGAAACCACATCAATATGTTAAGAGAGGAAAGAGATTAAAATGTTCAGAAATGAAATGCAAACCAAACCCACAAAATGTCACCTTTCAGCTCACAGAGAAATCAGCACATCTAATTACATCGATGTTTCCTCTGTCACATGACAGTATATTAAACTACTGTAATATATGAATCAACCAAAAACTTCTAAAGGAAATATTACGCCAAACCCACCTTTTCTGGTGTTTCCATGTACAGGCCATATTCATCTGGAATGCTCAGTTTGAGCTGAGATGCAATACTGCTTTTCAGCTCTTTGATTGTGGTTGTTGTTGTCACCTGAAACACCTGCATAACAGTAAAGACGGTAAGTACAATAAGTCAAGGTGAGATGTAAACTCTCTGTGTACTGACATGTGACATAAAGATAAGGTTTCATGGCTTATTTCATGCTGGAAGTTACATGAGAAGATTGATTCAATCATGTCTGCAATGTAAAAATTCTAGGCAACATTGGACAGACTATAAGCTTAGCTTGGCATAGAGATGGAAAACAGTTCGCCTGGCTCTGTACAGTGTTAAATAAAACCACCAACCTGAGCTTCTTGGACACTTATTTACTTATTTCTGACCCGGCTTTTGACTCTTTTTAGCGTCCTTGTTTGCGAGACAATCTCACAGAGACAACAACACTACAGGAAGTACCTTCTCTTGGCTGAGAAATAACCTAAACCCCTTAGCATCCAAACTGTTATTTTTTTCACTTGGGTTTTGAACAATAGTACTTGCAGGTGAATTATTTATTATTTATAAATTATTTATTTATGTGGACTTATTTATTCACATAGAGTGCAAGCTGTTTCACTCTTTCTTTATGTATGTAAAAGTACATGCAAGTTCAGATCCAACATCATATCATACATAAACAGGATGAGGAAATGCCACTTAATATCAAGTGCTAGCTTCTCATTGGACACCTAATTTAAGTGTTTTGAAGTGATGTGTCGTACCTCCTCTGTGTCGTTTGGGAAGATGACTCTCTGAAAGACCTGGGTGCTGTTGTGTTGGATTGCGTTCACTTCTAACAAATGAGGAGGAAACTTCCTGGGCTCCTTACTGAGGGAACAAAGCACTCACATAAATTAACTGTACATTCAAATATTCATACTGTATTTTTTAAATATACTATGCAACAATTCCATAGCTCCATCCTGTTCTATTTCAAAATAAAAGCAGCTTTTTTTTTTCATTTGTGCGAAACTGTGATTTTCCTATAAGAACTGATGACATCTTGGAAATAGTCTATTTTAAAAATTTTATTTATACAGGACACTGTTTCCTTCTTATTACATGGAATCCATTTATTTGTCTGTGATTCCAGCCTGACCTGCTCATCTCCTGCATCCTCGTCAGGCAGTCAGCAGTCATCTGATCAACGAGCCGCGTCTCCATGAAGCGCTTAGCGTGCCGCATCAAACTGTGACTGGGTGGGAACAAGCCTGAGCACAACCACAGCAGCTGCCACCCATGATCCAGACTCAGGCTGACATAAGGAGGAGAGCAAAAAAGAAGGGAGGAGAGGATTGGAGGATTGGATATGTTGGCTCTTCATTTAGTGAAAAAACTTCAAAAATGCAGAAGCACACACTGAGGGAGCACCTGTTGTTGTTGTAGGTCATCTGTTTCATAATCTGGCAGTAGATCTCATCCTGCAGAGCTTCATACCGGATGGCTGGACGAAAGATCTGGTCAGTCAGGTCCACAGGCCTGACAGCATGTTTCATGGGGTAGTCGCCCATGTACTTCAGGATAGGTGGCAGCCAAGGTTAAGGACTCACATGGAAGTTATTAAAACAAGAATCTGGATCACACACAGCACTGTTTCCATTCTATACAGAGAAGTTTTTTCCTCAGAAAACATACACGCTTCAGGGTCAAATAAAGCTGATTTCTCAACATCCTTTGACATGTAGCATTAGTGAAACAGTCTTTACAGAAAAAAAGCAAAACACAGTTAAAAATGTGAACTGAATCACAGCTGTTTCTAAAACGGGCATGTGTGCGATGCTTCAAGGATATCAATGAAGGTGTTGCATGCCAGGTTGCTGAGGTCAGAGTCATGGACCAGGTTCTTCAGCAGTGGCTGTTTGAGGGGATCTTTGGAATGAACCCACAGCCTCTCTTCTTCAAACGCACCCTGTCTGCCCACATTTTTATGTGCAGGCCTGGGATATGATGGAACCATGAGTGAATTAATCTATATTTCTTCTTCAATATTTTAATTTACTCTTTGCAGTATTAAAAGATAAACATGGCTGTATGATGTTTGTCACTGGGATCACTGGGTGTGTTAAAATGTGTCACTGGGTGATTGTCTCCCAACCTACCAACCAAATCTTGAGCCATGTTTTGACCAACTATTAGATGAATATTTGATAATTCAAAAGTGTCAAATTATACAGAGATTCATGTGATGTTATTACCTGAAGTTCTCAAGTGAAAACTCTTTCAAAGTGGCAAGCTCAACCGTTTCATCTACTGAAATTCTCTTGCTTTGGGTGAGCAGCTCCTGATGGGTCAGAAACAGTTCAATAGTTACACCACAGGGGGGAGCTCATGTGAAACATAAGACTCATGGATCCACTGCTCCATCTCAACACCTGAAAACTCCTTCTGCCTTCGAATGGCGGCAACGTATGTGCAGCCTGCTACAGATTTAAAAAAAATGACGTTGACATAAACCTCCCCTGTTGTATATTTTTATGTTTAATTAGTATTTAGTATGTCACATTATATCATGTAAAACTGACAACTATTTTTATATAAGCCATGCTAAGATTTGATGCTCATATGGATCGAACTACCTCAACTATTTCTAAAATGGATTTTATTATGTAACTTTTAATACATTAATTTACAGTACTTACAGATTTCTTTTTTTCTACAATGTTTTAGTCTAATGAAACACATCTATTTCAATACAAAAAATATCGATCAAAAATTGTTGTCCTATTTTGTAATAAATGTGACCTTAAAAGTATAACAAGTAAAGGTAAAATTACCAGCACATCGTCAGAGGGTTTGCTGAGGGTTGGCAGGAACTTCAGTGCATTCCTGTAAACAGCACCAGTGTTTCTGGTCCGCTGGTTTGATGCTCTGATCCAGTCGGACTTAGAAAAGAAAATTCCATCTCTTTCTACCACCAGCAGGTCTCCTCGCTTGCAAACCAAGAACTTGTGGTCATCTTTCGAAGGGGGGAGACAGACACAGACACATGAGTATGTATCAACTTTATATGTGTGTAAGTGTGTTTGAGCCAATTACCCTTTACTTTGCATGTTGCATATCTTACCTGGTTTGCTGAAATCTTTCTGAGCCAGTGCGTACACCGAGCGCTGCCTTAGCCCGTCCATGTGGTACTCTACAAGTGTTGTCATGTCTTCAGCTTCATCAAACTTCAGGACAAAGCCTCCTCTGACTGTGTCCAAACTCACAGACTTTCTCCCACTATACGGGATGCAAACATCAGTTTTATTTGTTAGATACATTTTAAATATCAATTTCATGTTATTGGAATGGAGTAACTAGAAAATAATAATGAGAAATAAGAAATAAATAAGAAATAATAATGTTAGCAGAAGAAAAACAATCTAGAAGTTATTCCATACCTCACCAAGCGTACTTCTTTTATTTCAATGTAAGGAAGCTCAAGGAGTTTCTTCTCCTTATCTCCCATGAATAAGATGCCATATGAGTTCACACACAAAGAGAACCTGTTTTTGGGCAAAGAAGGGCCTGTGGACAGAGAAAGGAACGCTTCAGAAGCAAGGTTTTAACTGCTCCGTCACTTCTTAAATCACAACAGGTAAATGTAATAATAAAATGGGAATACCTGCAAAATGGGGAATTATTACGCATAAGTAAATCACAGGAATATAGCAGAGCGATGATGCCACATACATTATCTACATAATATTTGCATTACATGGTGGCATTCATCTGTAGTACAATGCATTCAAAGCATTTTAGGCCATACAGACACAAAGACATGTAGAATTACATTAAGACCTCACTGGGTGTTGGAAGAAAACATAAAGTTATGTCAAATACAGTGTGTAAAATGATTTGAACTGACCTGATGTCATTTTAACGTCATAAGACTTGGAAAAGTAAAGGGGCCATTTCCGTTGAGCGTGGTTGACCACTTCTTCTTTCACTTTTTCTGCTCTTAGGTTCCCGTTGGCATAGCGACCCTGTGGTATCAGGATGTTGAGTTACCCTGAGGCCACTCACCTTCATTGTGCCCATGGAATGTATAAATAAGCTTGAAACTACATGAATGTGTGCACTGTACCCGCAAATGTGTCTGCAGATGTGAGCTGACGAGTTGGGTCCACTTTGTCCTGGATTTGTGCACAATAAGTAAGGTGGGGACGCACTCCTCAACCACGTCCTCCATGTTGTCTTTGTCATAATCAGAGCCAAACCGGACGTAATAGTGCTTTGATGTCAGGTCAACGTATTCATCCTCCTGAAAGATGCCAACAAACTTTTATTGGACACAGAAAACTGGTTCATTGTTATTTGTTGCTTGTTTTGGGCTGGACATATTATTTAACGTAGTGCAACAGGAAAAGCACTGGAATTCAAAGTACCACTGGTGCCATTTGCCTCTGTCTTATAAGTTATATGTTAGTTTTAAAAACGGAGTAAATTTAACTGTTAATAAACATTATGACAAATAGCTCCATTTGGTCTCCAGTAATTCCTGATAAAATATATGTCCCCTGTTGCTAACTGCTGCACTTCGTTTACTACCTTAGTGCTGACTTTGGCTGTCTGCTGTTTGGTGCTGAGATTGTAGCATAAAGTAGAGCTTTTTCACTAAAAACAGTTGCCTAAACAACCAAAAGGATGAGCTGAAGGGTGCTAAAATGCTCTGTAGAGCTCAAAGGGAAAGGATGCCGTGTTGGGAAATAATTTTTATGTATTTTTTACCACAAGAAACAGCTTTCACATTACACACAGTCATTTCATTTGTTAATATATAAAAAAAGAGATTAGAGAAACTTTAAAAGTTTTATAAATATTATTAGAGTTTAAATATTATTAGACATTATTAGACATTTGGGATAATGGTACATCTAATGGAATGCTTTCCTTAATACAGGTATTTGTTCCTAGTGTGACATTACTTATGAGTCTTTTCACCCCTGGGTCTCACCTCCACACTGGTGTACTCTCTTGCTTTGAGTCCCTTGATGATCTGTCTGTAGATTAGATTCGTGCTGATCGGGTCTTTTGAGGAGTCATGCCACTGTGTGAACACTTCCTTGCGAAGGTAGAGCCTCCAAAAGGTGTCCCGCTCGTCTTTGCCCAGCCTCCTCATCTCCTGCTCGCACTGAGACACTGCATCGAATACGTGCTTGCCATTGCTGCCCAGAGACCAAATCTGGACACAAAACACCAACGAGGCTCTTTAATCTTTTGTGCTGTAATTTAGCGCTCAATAAACAACATTCAGAGACAGAACATGGGATATCTGAAGTGGAGAGGCAGGAAGATCTGAACCGATTTATAGACACAGCTCACCTTGTCATCGATGCCGATATACAGAGAGAATCCATGTGTGTCTTTGAGATCGATCTTGTCAGCCAGAGCTTGACAGACCTCAGCAGAAGTGGAGGCCGGGTCCAGATGGAGACCCAGAGTACGGCCATCACTCAGATTCACAGACACATCTACGGGCTCCTTGGACTTGGCAGCCTATCAGCAGGGAGAAGGAAAGTGAGAATTAATTTTTTTTAGATTAAGAAAACAGCATAATATTTGGAGTTTCATTGCTGACTGATAGCAGGTGTTTTTTTCCTTACAGTAAATGTGACCAAGAAAATACTGTTGAGAGAAGTTGCAGAGAGAAAAAGCCATCATAATGTCAAATGTTTCTACCTCGATTTCTTTCCAGCAGGGCACCTCTTTTCTTTCTCCGTTGGCTTTAATGCGACGCAGGCGCTCAGCACAATATGCTTCATAACCATTCGGCCCTCTGCGGACAAAACTCTCCAAAAACTGTGGAACAGAGCAGAATAACACAGGGTAAACCAATGTAGTCACCTGGTGGTGAAGTTGCAGATTGCACTCAAGTGAATATCTTCTCCACTCAATTACCCCTGGTGGGTTTCTTAAAATCCTAAATGTTTTTAAACTTCTAGCTGTGCTGGCACTGACTTAATTCACTAAAAATGCTGACATAGCCAAAACTTTAAGAGCCAACTTAAGTGTAAATTTCTCATTGCTTTATTTTTATTTTTTTAAAGGAAACTTATGACATGAATCACTTACACAGGCTCATAGGAAAGATTTGGTGTCTTGATCATATCAGCACAGCAGGGAAGAAGAATTGTATTTATCATTCTTTTACAATTAGTTGTAATGAAAGCATAAGCAAACCTTTAAAAAAGAGGGCTTTTACACCATGCATCTAACAGACAGGTTTGCAGCTGACTGACAAGTTTTGATTGCAGTTTGTTGCATTATTGTGTAACATGCTGCAAACTGACCATCATGAGGAGGTCTGTTGGAGGGAAGATCCCAAGACAAATGGAGAGGAGGGTCCAGCCCAGCATTCGGCTTTTCTTGTTCTTGTTGTTCACCAGTTGCTTACAGATCTGGCAGTAAATCTCATCCCTGCGTGGGTAGAGAATCATGAAAGAAAGATGGAACAGTGAAAATGAAGGTTAGAGAAAAGATATAAAATGAACAGGATTTTTGAGAACTCCTAGGAGTTCTCAAAGGGGTTTAAACGTCAATGGAGGGAAAAAAGAAACAGATTAGCACTGGGATGAAAAACTTCTGAAGTTAAAACTATACACAACTTGTCTCCATTGTGTACAGACATTATAAGGACATTATATCTGTGTATATTTTTCCCCTTCAGTGTGAACAGTTCTCTCTTTTTTTACCTAATGTCTGGCCTTGTTAGGCCATATTCAGTGATGATGTGGACTTTTTCCATGGATGAGAGAGGCTGATCCAGCGCAGGATCCTCTTCAAACCAAAAGGGCCTTTCCTCTGTCATGCTCTCTTGCTGGTAAAATAACAACATGACAAACATCAACATACACGCAATAAATCAAAACAGAAATAATGACTAAATAATGACCATGGTAGCAACGGCAGTGCTGACCTTGTCAGGAAAAACAAAAATTCCTCTGTCTCTATCTCTGAACTTTTCCATGCTTGTTGGAGTTTTCTATGTAAAAAAAAACACACAATAATTAAAGGTGAGACTAATGACTGTTATTTAACATTCAGGCTAATCTCAGGAGTCCTTAAACAACACTGACTTTTAGACAGGACCCCCTTTTGCCATTAAAAACTCAGTGACAACAACTACAGCAAATGCTGAGCAAATCCACACATAATGTTTACTGTCTTTTTATTCTTTAGGAGTAGCGGACTGAAGATTTTTGTGGCTGAGCTTATGTCAGCTTGTAAGATCATTTACCCTCTCAAAGCAGAGCAGCTTAGCAACAGGTACAAATCGTACCAGGTCAGGATTTGGATATATTATTATTATATATATTTTTTGTTTTATAATCGCACAGATGATAATAAAAACATTCAGTTATATTTGTTTAATATGTTTATTATTATTATATATATATTTTGTTTTACAATAACACAAATGATAATTAAAAAACCTCAGTTATATTCGTTTTAATATGTTTATTATATTAATATGATTCCTTTCCCTTATCATCTTGCTCTTGCTTCCTGATGCCACCACCCCGGATGCCCATAAAGGTGTAAGGATGCCCGCTTTAAAAAACAGCAGCACAAAAAGAAGCTGTTCGTAATAACTGGGTCAAAACATTTAATTGCATCTAAAGCCCTGATTGTCCACAAGAAGCTCTTTATAACTGATTGCATTACAAAATATTCTTTACGCATAATTGTTCTTTTTTATCTTTTTGTGCAGTAATCTTAATTTTTTTCTGCATCTCCCTTCACTCATATTTTAAGTGCATTTCATTAGCCAGAAAAGAGACTAAACACACCAAAAAATAGAGCTAAAAATGAATTTGACTTATGGAATTTTTATTAAAATTTTTCTAGATGTCTTTATAATAACATTATATCTCTAGACAACAATAAATGCACACTGAAAATACCATATTGTCGCAACCCAAATTACAAAAAGAAGTATATTTGCTATAATGCGACACTAAACTGTTTCTACCTAAATGTAGGTTTGTTTGTTTGTTTTTTTCTGTGGAGAGTTATGAGTGCACTATGCTTTAGATTTTGTTAAAGACGCTTTTTCCTTTGTTGGAATTGTAATTCTGCATTTTTTATAATGAATATTGTAAAAGTCACAACACATATGACTAACATTCTAAAATTTCAGTAGTGATATTCAGGCACTGGTATTACCCTTAATAATATTAACAATGTCTAGTTTATTGTAACAATGAGACTACCTGGTCCCGTCCTCCGTGGTTGTTATGTCTCTTTGCCTGTCGACGAGGCATATGACGAGAGATGGGGCTGGACAATCCACTCCGAAGTTCTGGTTCTGGCAGGTCCTCCATGAAACGCAGGATAATCCACCACACGTTCAGACACGCCTGCAGGAAAATGAGAGGAGAAACTGGGAGTGAGCTTTGATAAAAAAACTGAAACTCACTTGGAGGTCCGTCCTCTCTGTCCTCTCACCTGATTATCGCTCTCATCATCGTGGGGCAGAAGAGGCTTTGTGAGTCTCTGCTTGATGTGTGTGTGTGTAGCGTTGTCCCGGAAGTGACGGATGGTGAACTTGTGGAATGAAAACTCCTCATCGCTGTCATCAAACTCTATGGCCTCAAACTCTGTGGCCTCATACTCTTCGGCATCAAACTCTGTGGTACCAATCGCTGCGGCAACAAATGCTGTGGCATCAAACTCCATGGTTTCAAACTCTATGGCCGTCTGTCTCTTCTGCTTGAACTCCTTCCTCACCCAGTAGCCTCGTAGCTACAATTCATAGGAAACAGTGAATCATCTTATTAAATAATATCAACATGCTTATCAATACTTGTAAGTTAATTTATGTCTTAATGTTAAATGCTTGTGTAAAAAACAAAAAAATAGCAGTGTAAACCACCAGGGGGTGGTAGATATGCTTCACAGGTCATTTTATATATGGTCGTTTTTCCTTTGCCTTCCAGTTAGTTCTAGAACTTGCACTATGTTCCTGCTGCCCTACTGTGGAAGTGACACCTCAGGCTAACAACGAAACTTTATTGATGGACTTTGCTTTTTTATTCTCAATTCAGTGTTTACAAAAGATAAATACACAGCCAAGGCTTCTTTTACTGCATTTTTGTTAAATTCTATGTATTTTGATTGTCTTTTTATATCACTAAAACATACCTCTGAACTTATTTTAATTATATTTCACATATGAATGTTTCGTTTTCATTTCTATTCACGTAGGGAACAATGGAATGCCCCTGTGTATAAAATGTGCTATATCAATAAACTACTGCTCTGCTATACCTGTATTCTATACTTTGTCTACATCAACTTACAATCCAGGACATTGAATACAAATAAAGCTACACTGTAAGCAGATTCACAGTGTTTAGAGTACATGCCTGGCTTTGTATGGTGAGGGCTGCTGCTTGCCGTCTTTGGAACTGTAATCGCATCCTCCGACCGATGATCCTTGATACCAGACGTGCATAGCCATGCAAAGCCTAGTGGAGCAAGAATGGAAACAGAGGACAAGGTCATTGGACTTGAGAGGCTAAGTCTTCTTTGTCCAGCAAGCTTCCAGGAAAAGTGTTATGTTAGATAAGTTTTATGGAAGTTTATCAAACATCAGACCTTTTTGAGAGGCACTACAAAGTCCTTGTAAATCCTCCAGCGCCTCTGCAACACCACAGCTGCCCTCCTCTTCTTCACAAAAGATTTTCTACAAAAAAAAGAAAAGTAAGGCGGAAACAAAATTTGAGTAATAAAAACAAACATAACCTCTTAAAAAAAAAAAACACTACTGTATAGTAACACATATACATTTCTGAGATCATTTAACAAGTATTATATCCGTGACCACACACAGTTCATACTCTCAAAGTGATCTCTCCTTTACTTCATTTAGAGACTACACCTTTCTCTGTATCCCCGCATGGTTCTCTGGATCACAAGAGCCTTGCTGTGTAGCTCTCGTTCTCTCATTCTTTCCAGAGCAACATCACAGGCTTCCTGAAACAAAATGAGAAGAAAATCCTCACAGTGGGCTTTCATAATGTACCAAGTGTCTAAAAGATATACAGCAACTGATTACTAATGGCTTCCTTCAGTTAAGTGAAGACACGACAGAGATCATACACTTCTGCCTCCTGAGCTCCTCCAGCATCACTGCCTATCCAACCACATTAACCTGCCATGCTGAAAACCTTGGAAAACAAGTTAACACTTTAAAGTTTGGTTAAAAAGTTAACGCAGTTTTCGACTTCAGCTTCACCTTCAGCTCAGAATACACATGTTATATTGCTTGAAGATTTAAAAATGGCATTCATGCTCTGATTTAATATAACTCCTTATGTTTTTGTATTAACCCGACCTATATGTTCCTCACTTACAACTAGTGCAAAATGCTGCAGCCAGACTTCTATGGAGACTTGAGAAAAGAAAACATATAACCTCTGTACTAACATCTTTGTACTGACTCACTGCTCACTACTGAATTCTTTACAAGATTCTTCTGTGTTTAAAGCCCTGCACGGTCTCACCCTGAGCTAAATCACACAACTTCTATCCCCACACAGAAGAGCCTGGCCTCTCAATGGCTGATAACCATCCTCAATCTGGCTAAAAAATATGTGGAGACCAGGTTTCCTCAAGGCTCAGTAGTTTTTTCTTGTGCTTTTGCTGTATTGAATTTTTCTTTTACAAGAAATCTGGTGTGTTTTTAATAAATCTGACCTTGACTTTTGAAAGCAACAAAATCATAGTCGACTATAACACACAGTGATAACTGAGCGATGCAGAAACCATCTTAGAGAAAATGTAATGTCAACAGTAGGTGCTGGATGCAGGTTCAGCTCATAATACTGCTACTATGTCAACAGTGCCAGTTACTTTTGTTGCTTGTTCCTCTGCAGTGATGTTCTGCTGTGTCACAGCCTTTGAGGAAAGTTGTGGTGAAACATGATTTGAAAAATAAGTTTTCCTCACCCTCAGAAAGATCTTGGTCTTTCCCTTTTTCCAGTCCAGCCTGTCTCCTACCGCTGCCTTGCAGATCGCTTCACAACAGGCAGCTTTGTTCTGCAGACACAATAAAGAAAGGATTTGATATTGAAGAGCTGCTAATGACGGCCTAAATTACAAAGAAGTAAACTTTTTTTAAGGTCCATCAAAATGACATTTGGAGTATTCTAACAGTATTAATTTGAGTGACATTCAGCAATGTTGATTCAAAATTATGATAATGATCAACAGTCTATTTTGTATAGTCCAATCGTTAGCAAGATGACATCATGACTAACAGTTCTGGGGTTGATGGTGGTCGTCCTCAGTAGCACTCCGTAGCGCTGTAGGAAATCCTCATAGGTGTGACGGACTGGATACCCCCGCTTGCGGATACGGAGGGTGTCCATTATGCCGGAGTATCTCAGCTGACTCTTACACAGCTCTTGGTCAAACACCTGGAGGAGAGTGGATGAAGGGTGGTGGGGGGAATTAGGAGGCCCAGGTCAGCATTTTTTCCCTTTTAAAGCAAAGAACAGTTGATTCTCCATGTTTACTTTTTTGTTAGAATGTTCATCCATGTTGCGTATTATTCAGGAAAGAGAAAAATACAGTAATAACAGTAACAAACCTTTATTTAGTTGGAGGGGAGGGAATTTTGATTTTATTTTAGTACCGGGGAGGGCAAAGTATTTTCTTTTGAGATGGGGGGGCATATGAAGTGCTTGTATTTTCTGTTTTGCATTTGTTTGCATTGTTTTTATCCCCACTCTGTGTGAATATTCCTTTCTGATTGGCTGGATGAGGTGGAAGGGCCGTTTCATTTAATATGCTTGTTGCACTTGTCAGTGTGTTGCTGGTTGCAGGTGAAGAGGCGCTTGCCAAGGATGTGTTTAAAGTGGTGATGTGTGCAGCTGGAGGATTACCGAAGCTTAGAGCAGCCATGGTCACTGCTATCTTTTTTCATTCTGTTATCTCCATATTATGAAATCATTGAATTATCACAAGATAACAGCTTGTTATCTTGTCATTACAGGATACATGAATGTGTAATCAGTCCTCTCCTTAAGTGAGGAGGGCTGATCTGAATGTTACCTTTAACGGAAAGACACTGTGCAATTTCTGCCAGTGTTAGACCCTGATTGAAGTACAGTCTGATGCACTAATCAAATAAGATACTCTGTTATGTGACATTTTTAGCTACTGACAGGAGTCAAGAGCCATCTATATGCTGGTGTGATCTGTGATAAAAAATTATTAGTAAAAAGGAAACAATCTGATACTTTTAAAAGGTGTCAGTCACCTTTGGCAGCTTGCGGCTGTTGGGTTTGATGCATCGGATGAAGAAAGGCTGGCAGGCGGACAGAGTCTTCATGAGGGAGTCCAGAGACTGACGGAACTGGCCGCCGAGTGTCGGCTTCTGTTTGAGGTTGTCAGGCTGGATCTGCATGGATGATCACAGAGGAGAGTCAGTCAGTAACACAACTGTCACATGGGTGTCACTATGAATGCACATCCACCATATCCTAATGCAGAAGGCAAACAAGTGCTCGACAAGTGTTTGGAATTACATCTTAAAGTAAAGAGTGAAGTGTCTGAAAAGAAGAACATGCTTTCGGTATGAGAAGAGAAAAGACAAATGTAGCAATGAAATGAAGTTCTTTCATACCCTCAGAGAGTTCTTTGGTGTCATGGTGATCCTGTTGTTGTTACTGATCTTTACATCGTTGGTGGCAAGTTCAATCTCAAATAACTCACGAAGCAGCTTGCTGGAGGACTCATCCAACATCTTTATTATGTCAAAACTGATGGCATCTCTGTTCTTTTCCAGGAACCCTTGAAGGCAAATAAGGACATCAGTGAGCACCATGCAGCATGTATTTAGTCTTTAGGTGGACTTTGCGCTGTACCTTTGGTGTCGTAGGTAACCACGCCTGCAAAGTGGTGAATCCCAAAGTCTGTTTCATAATCCTGTTTGGGGGCGATGTAGATCTGATTTCCTCTGTGTTCCTGATTCATCTTTTGCAGCATTGTAACGTCTGTGCCCTGTGACACAACAAACAAAAGTGTGGATTAAACACTAGCACAAATATTTGACTGAATCTTCAGATTTTTTTGGAGTAATAGCAATATTTGTTTGATCATGTTTCTTGTATTGATAAAAAGCAACGCTTTACAGTGCTGGCACCTTTGGAAAATGGCTTTCCTCATCAATCAGAGCCAGCAGGTTGCAGGGTTTCCCAGCCAGGAGGTCCAGGATATTTTTATTGTCTGTAAATTTCATATTTGTCCACCCAATGTTCTCTCTCTGGTACTCCTCCTGCTCCATCTTGAAGATATGGTTCACGAAGAACTGCTGCAGCCTCTCGTTGGCAAAGTTAATGCACAGCTGCTCAAAGCTGTAAAATGACATAGACGATTGTTTTTACGAAAGTAGAGTTTGTGTACATTCTCTCTGAAGGATGCATGAAGAAATCTTCAGACCTGTTTGTGTCAAAGTCCTCAAAACCAAAGATATCCAGCAGGCCGATGGACTTGAAGGAGGATTTGTGCTTGTTGGCCAATCTTTTATAGGTGACACTGTTGATTTTCTCAACGATCCATATGAACAGCCTATTGTAAACTGCCTGAAAGATCAGACAAAAGCATAACTTGATCATCTGAAAACAGGAAATTGGTCTGAGTCCAAAGAAAGAAGTGTGTTTGGGCTGAATAGTTTTTTAAATCACTGAATCCCTTTTCTTTCAACAATTGTGATATCTGGAAACCCTTGTTTCACTTGAGTTAGTAAATGTGTGATAATGTGAAAGTACTCAGTTATTCTTTCGGGGTAAAAGCTTAAAATAACCTCTTACTATCATAAAGGGACACTGCTTTATAAAATGTGGAATGCAACATTTACTGGCCGGCATTCCCTTCCTTATTTTCTTATTAAGAAAATACTCAAACATTAAATTCACCCTCACTAGCTGAGCTTCATTACCTTGACAAAGGCGTCTCTGCTGTCAGAGGCCTGTTCAGAGTTGAGGGGTTTGGTCACTATCTCTTTGTTGGAAATAATGGAGCGAGTGGTGAAACTGGCTACCAGAGAAGATCTGTGGACCTGCAGAACAAACAAATACTTCATCATTATACTACTGACCAATGATGATCCACTGATCATGATTTGTGTTCACTATCACATAACATGAGCGCAGACAACAAAGTGCTCACCCCCAGAAGTGACACTGCAACGCTGAAGTGTGGTGACCTGCTGACATCACTGGTTTCCAAGTTATTTTGTGTGTTGGCTGGTGGAAATATGGGATCAAAGGTAACAATGATAACTCCGACAGAAACAGTTTATTGTGTTACAAAGTCAAGATCATCACATCGAGTGGTAGAATGTGACGCAGTACAAGTATTGCACCTCTGTCGTACTTGTGATTAAGTAGTGGAGAGCTGTTAAAACTTTTTGCTTCAGCACCTGTAACTCACTGAATTTTGGTACTTCAGTTTTATGCTAAATTACCACATTCATCTACTATACATGCCTCTGCATGAAAATGACAGACCTTGTGAGCTGATGTCAAATTCAACACATGCCTTTGTTACAACCTAGTCCACCACTGGGGTGGGTGAGATTCCTGACACCAAATGCAATATTTTACAATAATATCTAATAATAACAACAACAGATGTAATAAGTACCATTTTAAATGCTTTGATGGTCTACATTCACTCACCCTTGAAGCTGACATTCCCCAGGTGTAGTATGGCTGCCAGCAGCTTGAAGATTTCCTCGCACTCGTTTTCAGAGAAGGTCAGGATCTTCATTGCAGAACGAATGGACCTGTAGTCTTCAGCATCGTCCCTGCCTTCACACACGATACAGTCTCCCTACATTACATGAGAAACAGGGTTTAGATTACCTGCTGTAGGCAGATTAGATATAATTTGTTGTAGTTAAGGTGACAAAATGAGCCACAGACAGCTGTTGTAATACCCTGGTAAGGAATGTGTAATCCCCGGCATGTCTCAGGCCTAAAGTCTTCTTCTCCTCGGCTGAGATTCCCGCGAGCATGCAGTAAAAAATGTGGTAATTTCTCTCCTCCAGGGTCTGAGGTTATGGAAAACAAATAAACTGTTGTTGTTACAAGGAGTAGAAGGAGTTTGAAATGTTTGAACACAGAAAATTATTTTTTTAATTATAAAATATTTTTCTGGTTGTGGAGTGCTGCAACAGTGGAATTTCCCAAATTGGGATCAATAAAGTACATCTATCTATCTATCTATCTAAAATGAGCCTGTAACATTTTACTTAGTCCTCCTCCTTTACACTCAGTGCTTGTTGCCAATAATGAGAGCTAATAATTCAACCAACAGCCACCTCACCTGATGGCAGACACGAGACTTCTCCAGAAGATACTGCTCCATTCGAGCACCTTTAATCACCCCCTGCTTGTTGAAGATGATCTCCACATATTTCCCAAAGCGACTGGAGTTGTCATTGCGGACTGTTTTAGCATTTCCAAAAGCTGTATGGGATGGAACAGGGATGATTGGCATTGGTTGTATTTTGACTCTCAACCAGTGACTTGATATATGTGAGTGTTTCAAAAGGTCAAATACGACTGCAAGTTTTGACATGGGTGGAGTTTGGCTGTACCTTCCAATATTGGGTTGGACTCCAGGATCTGCTGCTCAATCTCCTGTTTAGAGAGCTCACCACTGACTGCTGCCAAGTACTGAAGGATCAGCTTAGTGCTCTCTGTCTTCCCTGCTCCTGTTTCCCCACTGGAAGAGATACAGGAGAATTTACATACAGAAGAAATGTGGTGAAAAAGTAGAATTTGGCAACACTTATGTTGTACAAGAACGCTTATATGCAGCTGCTAACTGGCTATTATGAGTTTTTTAAAAATGCATTCGGACCTGATGATGCAGCACTGGTTCTTGAAATAGCGTTTCATGTTACTGTAGCATGATTCAGCGATGGCGAAGATGTGAGGGGGGAGTTCCCCCAGCTTTCGACTGTGGTACAACCTGATCTGAAGGACAACAGGACACACACGTGAAACACATCACTGCAATATCTGACAAAAAGATCTATGAATCATGGGAAATGATCTGCATCTGTACTGCCTCTTTAATAGATTCTTAATTGCTGTCTTACCTTATCTCCTGAATAAATTGGTAAGTTCTTGTACGGGTTCACTGCCATCAGCACAGAGCCAATGTAGGTCTACAGTCAGAACAAACAGCTTTAAGACATTTAAGACTGTCAAGCTGGAATAATATCTTATCTGACCAATGCGAAGTTCTGCAAGTATGTTGAGTTTGAAAAGGTCTGTGAGAAAATCTATGGAATAACTTAAATCCTTACAAAAAATCTGCATGTCTTGATAAATGCGTTAAAGGACAAGGGACTGGGAAAACAGTTTTTGTGTTGACCAGCCCCTTTAAATCTAATGTACAAACAAAGCCTGATAATTGTTTTCAATGCTAAAAAAACAACAACAGTTTTTTATAGAATATACTTCAGTGCAGTGATGTTATTTATACATTTTTCAGTAACCAGGCTTCAAATCACTCTCTTCTGGAAAAATTTCCGGTGTAATTGTACCTGCAAAAGCCTGATTAATTCACTTCAGTGACACATTATTTGCTTACAGATGTGAACTTCAGTGTGTGTATTACATGTGTCTTACATAGATGATGCCATGTTCGTGTCTAAGCTTCAGGTTCCTGAGGAGGTCTTCCTCGGTTGGGTCTTCAAGGTTGACCATGTCGTCCTCACCCTTTCCTGATATATCCACACTCTCCCATTTTGACGAATGCACAACCTTTTCTAAAGTGGACGACGCGTGGAGAGGGTGAGCGACACTGTGGAGGGCATGGGAGAGCACCGGGGATCGACCCCGCTTCTGTTTGTGTTTGGGTTTAGGCTGTGGGCGGAGGTCTTTTTTGGCTCGGTCTTTCCTCTTGATCTTGGCATCCTCACTCTCTGAAGATGATGATGTATCCCCTCCCTTTCCTGATGTCAGGAGAGGATGAGCGACACTGAGGAGGGCATAATCTTCTCTGGACTGACTCTGCTTCTGTTTGTGTTTGGGCTGTGGGCTCCTGACGTTGTCCTTGGCTGCTTCTTTCCGCTTGATCCTATCGTCCTCACTCTCTGATGATGATGATGATGATAATGCATCTACGCCGTCTCCTGACGTCAGGAGAGGATGAGCGACACTGAGGAGGGCATAATCGTCCCTGGACTGACTCTGCTTCTGTTTGTGTTTAGGCTTTGACCTCTTGAGGTTGTCCTTCGCTGGGTCTTTCCGCTTGATCCTATTGTCCTCACTCTCTGATGATGATGATGATGCATGTACACCGTCTCCTGATGTTGTTGACTTGAGAAGAGGGTGCGCGATACTGAGGGAGGCATAGGTTTCTCGTGACTGACTCTGCTTCTCTTTGTGTTTGAGCTGTGGGCTCCTGTGGAGGTCGGCCTCAGTTGGCTCTTTCCGCTGGATCACAGCATCCTCACTCTCTGAAGATGATGATGATGATGATGATGATGATGATGATGATGCATCGCCTCCCTCTTTTGATGTGGCCGACTGCTTTAGGAGAGGATGTTCAATACTGAGGAGGGCATAAGGGTCCTTGGACCGTCTCTGCTTCTGGAAAAAGTCAAAGTTCAAACTTCACTTTAGGGTGTATCCCAGCTGAAAACCTTTTTATGATACTTGACGTAAACCACCCATGTCAATATCTACAGTTTGCTCTGTATCTATGCCAGAGAAGGGTGTAATACTGCTTGCAAGACTGTGTTACTTTGACCCTCACTCCAAGGAGTCCACCCAAAAACCCACTCTCACATTTAAATACAGAGCACAGTAAGAAATAGTGTGTTAATCATTAGTAATGTTAATAGACTGGCATTGTTTTTATTTTTTTAAGACCTATGGCATACATAATTTTTAAAGGGATATCAGTTTACAGTTTTTTCTTGAATGAATAACTGCAAGAAGTTGTGACACTACATCTAGAGAATAATTAAGTGATCTAATTCTCTCTGGTTAGCAAATTCACTCTTGTAATTCCACAGTCAGTACTGAGAAACCCGCTTCAGTCTTACCTTTTTCGGCATCACCAATTCACAGCTTTTCTACCACCTAAACAAAGAAATCCATATGATGAGTTGCAGTTTGAAAGAGGCAAAAGTGATTTTTAAACCACAGTGTAGTTCATCAGTATTATAATCAACCTCAGTGGAGGGTTTTTTCATGGCTTAGTTAAACATTATTCATCACAAAGCCACCTGTTGTGCCAAGTGCCACTGACTCCAGAGACAGAAAAGGCAGGTAACAGAAAAACAAAGCATTTAATGCAACATAAATAAAATCAATCAAGGTGTTTACCTAAAGATCCTTGCATTAGTGATCTTCATCAAACTTCCACTCTTACAGCCTGCTGTGGAGCTGCTGCTTGTCTTGTTGAAGTCGTCTCAGTGTGAGGAAGGTGGACACACAACTCTGTATCCAATTACACTTATTTTACAACTTTGACTTTGAACCGTGTGCGATAGAAAGCAGGAGTCTAGGCTGAGGTGGTTATTTCTGTCTTGTCATTGAGGGTGGTGTCCTTTTGGCCAGGTTGATCCCATTTTTTTATGATGGGGAGATCTTTTGAGGCAGTTGGACATGAACAAACAATGCCGGTCACGTTGTTCAAATGCAGTCCTGAGCCAGTTTAGAGTAATCATAGCATGCTCATGAACTCTTGATATAAATGGCCTTATTGATTGGCCAAGACCATACAGTGGGAGCTGTAATAAATTAATTAATGAGTAGCCACTGAACCCTGGGCATTTAAATGACAGTCATTGCAATAATGATGTAGATATATTATTAATATTAATCTTTCTTTTGAATTAAAGGAAGACCAAATTTCTCTTAGAGGTATATCTATTCTACTGTGTTTGGTGGTTTTCATAGTCATGTTATGCAATAAATCCTGCAGGGATTCTGTGGTTGGGGATAAGTCAGTTATTCCACCATCGGAGATGAGTTGTAATCAAGTTCTATAACCTGCAAATTGCAATGAGAGTTATCTACTCTGTAGGGTTAGAGGTTGTACTTTAAACCTTGAAAAAAAATCTCTTTATGGCTTGATTGAATTGCACCACCATAAAATCTACATTATTAAATGATCAGGATTAGGGTTTAAAGTTAAATCAGTAGGCCTACTGTGACAGCAGAAATGGCAGTCTCTGCTGGTGATTCCTTGGCTTTAGAGTGTGTTGTCAGTAATGATAGAGAATTCTCTGTAGAGTAGTCACTTAATCCCTGTGTTTGCATGAGCTACCCTAATGATCCAAAGGCAGATCTTTTAAACACTCCTTGTAGTGACAAAATGTGTTTTCTTGATGCAACATTGTTAATGGTGGTGGACACTAAGACTGGCATCTGGTGGCGACTGGCGACTGAAAGACTGAAAGACTGATCTTTGACGGCATTTATTATGACATTATCTAATCAGAGGAGTTGTGATGTGTTAAGATGATTACAGCAGTTTTCAATTCAAAGGGACAACACACATTTGATATAAGAAACAAATGAGATGCTGAAATTGCAACAATAAAATGATATGGCAACTTTGCTTGACTCAATACACTCAAATGGTTTACAGTCAGTTGCAGACTTCTCAGTCAGTTCAGCTCAGTGAGACAGTGCCTTCAGCTTTGAAACAACTGTTTTTTTTACAACCACTTCTATCACTGTACCTTTACCAAATCTTATCATTTGCAGAATTTTACAATTTCACAACATTTTGCTTGAAAAACACCTACAAAAGAACATTAGGTGACTTTATGACATACGAGCCTCACTATGCTTGGTTTAAGTTTGGCACTTAGGTAAGGTGTTTAAAGGTAATATTTAACAAATATGCAATGGATTATTCAATTATTGTCTTGTAATGTTGTATGAAAAAAATGAAGGAAAATTAGTCAAAAATAAAAGTAAAAGTAAAAATAAAAGCTTATGGTTGTTAACATTAGCAAACTTAAAGCGTTTGCTAGTATTTAAGGGTACTAGATAATGGTCTCTGGTGGCTATTGTATTTTGTAATTATATGGCATACTAACTACAGCCACATCGTAATAATATAAAAAGACACATTAAGTTAAGTCCACTGGCAGATTATTTACCTATTTGTCTTCCTCTCAATGAGCCCCATAACAACTTAAAATCGGTTATGATTAAATTGGAATTCAGAAAATAAAACAAACAAAAAGAACACTCACTTCCCCAAATTTCATGTTTGCATTTATTTACCTACAGACACAGACCACGATATACTGCTGCATGGATGTTAGCCAAGTACAAATGCACTTTGAATAATGACCACAGTCAAAGTTATGTTTCCGTACACATTTGGAAAGGACATCCTTCATTTTTCTTTTTTAACTCAAATGATTCTCATGTTTTGATGTGGGAGAAATTGTTTTTCATCTCTAATCACAGAAACACACCCTACTTCATTACCAGCTGTTTTACACTGGAACTTAACCTGCTGGTTCAAAATATATGCTAAGTTTATGTCCCAGTCTTCCTGGACACAGGCCTAAAAATATCTGTCAAATAAATACAAACATAAAACAAAAAAAACTGTGCAGTCGTAGCAGCTTATTTGTATAACATTACTTTTCAAATAAAATCAGTATGAGTGACAACTAAAAAGAAGCACACTGACTCAGTTAAATCAAAAGGGGAGGCCAACGGCCATTTTAAAACGTGCAGCCACACAGTAGTAGCATTACTTGACTAAATTAAGGCTGAATTTCACAGTTAATATTAATGAGGTCCATTAAGTATTTGTGGTGCACAAATCAACTCTGAGCATAAAAAACACAAACAACAGATGGAAGCACTCTAAAGCACATGAGTCAACATAAAATATATTAAGATCTCAAGGCCACGAACCGTTTTCAGCAGCAATTCACATTCAAGTCATTCCCATGTTTTCTATTAAAAACAATGAGTTGATAACTGTGCTAGACTTTGGCCCGACTGGCACACTAAATACATGAATGTACATAAGTTTGGACTAGAACAACATGAACCTCTTCTTTTAAAATTTTTTTAAATCAAATAATAACTCCTGTGAGCTGTACTTAGTTCACACCCAGAAGAATCTGAAAGCTCTTCCTGCATAAAAGACTATAAATACACACAGCCATATAAAAACAAGCATGTGGTGGCAGTTAGTTGGTTTCAATGTCAAATGTCTGACTTTTCTAGTACTGCTACATTTTTACTGTGGATCCACACATCCTCCCTCTATTACAGCTATAGACTAAAGCCACCATAGCTTAAAAAGCCAAAATATGTAAACTTCATTAGTGTGATTTTCTCTATTGCTTTGTAAACACAAATATGGTTCTCACCTCCACCTAGAATCAGGAAACCAATCAGGAAATTATTGATGTTCAACTGCAAGCAGTTAAAACTCACTTTTCACTCATTAGACTGTGCAGGAACAGTTATAACAGTTCTAATTAGATCAGGAAATCAATTACAAAATAAAAACCATTGCTGCACTGGTTCTTTCACAGTCAGACCCGGTTCACAATTCAATTTGAAATCCTTAAATAAAATAAGTAAAATCTGCCCCATTAGTGAGTTATTTGAGGCTCAAATGGATATACTGTTGTTTACATGTTTTCAACCACAAACTACAGATCAAGTGTCACACGGCCAACCATTTTCCAAAACCTATCATAGTTGGTTTTTTTTAACTTTTGTTCTCTTTCGGGATAGCCACTGTACCTATTTAATTCTAAAGAATGCAAGCAGACCTACCTTTCCTTCCTCATAGCTGAGATGGATACAAGCTACATGTCTATAAGCTAGCTTCTACATATACAGGTCATTGACTAATAGTAAAGATGGAAGTAAAGTCCTTTTTTACAGCAAATTCACTGATGTACTCTGGAAAGAGGTCAGCAGAGTTGTACAGGAGAGTACATTATTTGCATTGCCAGGACTAAAAGGTATTTAAAAAATAAAAAACACTGAATGGGTCTCCAAGTTAAGACAGAAACTTGGTAAGAATTTCAACTGATTTGTGTCTTTAGCCTGACTAATGAACTCCCTTCCAAAGTAACACTGCTGCTAATCTAAATGTTGTTTCTACCTGTCAACACAAGAAAAATGTCCACACAGGTGTTTGTTTGCTCTCCGGCACATTTATGTGTTTATGATTCCTCCTCCTGGGGCCTCTTGAGCACTGCGCTGTATTTCATGGGTGCACTGTCTGCTTTGAGCTGCACCTCCACCAACGTGAAGAGTGAGATCACCTGCAGGTGGAAACAAGAAAAAGATGATGTTTGTAATTCACACTGTCTCAAAACACTTTTACAACATCAGTGAGCCCCTCCAACTCTTCAGGGAACAAATTAGTAATCATGCTTACCCGTTTATTGACTTTTTTGAAAATTATGTTAATTTTTTAGCAGGATTTGAAACCAGCAATTCATTCTAAAGGGCTGTATAAGGGCCATAGTGCCTTGGAGGATATTGTACTAAAATTTTTAGTAGTTTGACATTTCTGTGTCTCATAATTATCATAATTGTCACATATTATTGTCAAATCCCTTAAAAGAATATAATTACCCAGTTAAGAACTATAAAAACCATGAAACCTACAATAAATCTCTCTGTCTTTCTTAAAGAGTATTCTAATTTTTCTTTTGGCAGGTCAAACTGTGTGTGTGCGTGTGTGTGTGTGCGCTTCTCACCTGCTCTACTGGAGGTTTCTCCAGGTCCTCTGGTGTCCAGACCAGAGTCAGCTCTGATTTCTTTCCCACTTTGCGATGATGGAATGAGTCCAGACCTGCAACAGACTGAGCGTGGAAACAAATGGTTTAAAACTGTTTAAGAAGCAGCTACAACTACGATGTTGACTTGTCAGTTTTGTTTTTGTCCTGTAAAACTATCATTCTCAAGACTCATCAGTCTCTCCTGAATGAGCTCTTTTGTGAAATTGTGTAAGATGTATAACAAAAGCTGAACTGAAAGCCATTTATGCAGCCGAGAGTGTCTTTCATTATGTCTACCGCATGATAAACACAGCAGAAAGCACATGACCTACAAGTGTTTAGGATCCTGAAAGGCAACATGGAAAAACACCAAGACTGACTGAAAACACACTGATGGCTTTGAAGTGAGTGTGTCTTGGGGCTGACCTTGCAGTAGATGCGTTTCTGCACTCCGTATCGGAGAACCAGCACATCAAAGGACTGATCCAGCACCCCCATCACCATGGCCTCGGAGTCCAGAGGGCCGCAGTCCTGTGGGGCACAGACCAAAGACTTGAGTGAACCCAGATAAAGTTTTTATCTGACATTAAAGGAACTGGATTAAACCTTGTTGTATTTTACATTTCAAGTATCTGGCTGAATAGCTGAGTACTTTTTCCTTTGAGGAGGATAAATATTTAAAAGGGAGTTAGCATTTTTTTGCAACTGCATGTTATAAACAATTCCCTCATGCAGTGTTTGACCAACCATTTGATGTACATGTACACTTTGTTAAAACCACAACCACTGAAACAAAGAGGGATTACGTAAACCCAACCCAGCCCAATATTTGTTTTTGTACTTTGCTCCACATGTTGACAGCATGTGGTCGTGCTGTCACCCACCTTTACAAACACTCCAAAGAAGAGCTCAGAGCTGAGCTCCTGGACTCTCTTGGACAAGGTCTTCTTGTCATTACAGTGTGATGCCTGTTTCTCAACTTCTTTTGTGGACAGCCCCAAACTAGGCCCGCACTCTGCATGCAAACATTACATGGACAGAAACACATGAGAAAAATGAAGAGAAAAATAAATATAAACAGACATATGAGAGTGATTAAAAATAGTAGGAGTACAAAGAGGCAAGAACCAGAGAAACAATGCATCAAGTCAATGTGAGATCAGAGCCTGCTTTGTTTCTATTCTACATTTTTCTTCTGTGTTATCAACAAGAAAACTGCAGCACTGTTTGAAACAAACAGGACACTCCATTATTTGTTTAAATGCGTGTGTGTGTTTGTTTTTGTGTTTCCAAGAGCAACTTTAGGAGAGAAGGTACACACTCAGTGAGGAAGCCAGCAGCCGGTGGACAATGATGTCAGCGTAGCGTCTGATGGGTGAGGTGAAGTGAGTGTAGAGAGGAACGTTGAGGGCATAGTGCTTAAATAACTGCTCGTCCTGAAGCACGCCAGTACAGAAGTACATCGCCATCTGAGAAACACCAATAACACAGATTAAATAAATAACCGTAAAGAAGTATTGATTCAAAATTTATGTTAAAATGTATTTTTCACATTCAATTTCTTATATTTCATTTTTATTTATCTATTTTTCTTTCCTTCACAACTATACCTCGACAGTCTGCATCAAATTTTCTCCATTTTTTGCATTACAAATTAAAATGAAAAAAAAAAATATGGAGGGTGCCGTTTCTCAGCAGTTACTCATCTCTAACCTGCATTGGTCTGGAGCACATGTGCGTGAGGACTTCTTTTCTGGCAGCAGAATACTCATCATCACCAATAGTAGTATTGAGACTCTTCTGCATGTTGAAAAGAAAAAAAAAAGGGGGGAGATTTTAATCATTTATACTGAAACAGTTGTAATTTTTACAGATGTTTTCTCAGGAAGTCAAATGATTTAAAAGCTTAAACAATGACCCACTGAGCACGAGGGAGATCCCTGTGAGAGGGACATACAACACACTAACATTCTTTGACAGCAATGAAGTTCAAAGCTCAAGCTATCAGAGCCACTATATCTTATGTGATTATGTACAAAAGTTTGTAAGAATTAGTACTACTAAAATGGACAAGAAATGTAATACCCTAATGTTTTAGCTTTAAATTTATTCACTTAAATTTAAACTTCATTAAAACTATTTCCCACTTGTTTTTTAGGTATTTTGAAACCGAGCAACTGACATGCAACGCTCCTGCTGAGGTCAGGTCGATGTCGATTCCTAACTGGTCGCACAGCTCCTTCAGCTCATCCACCATTTTGGCCTTCGGGGGAGGGTGGCGCCTGAGCAGGGCCAGCTCAGGGAATTTGCGGTGGATGTGGTGGGCTGTGGCAATGTTAGCCAGTAACATGAACTCCTCCACCAACCTGGAGAAGACAGTTATGGATGAGAATTAAATGGACAGAAGAGGGAAACAAGACACGGGAACAAAAGCAGACTGATTTTTAAGAAAACAGAATGACTCTGGAATAGATTTCATCAGAAGTTATAGATGTTTCCCATCAAATAAATGAAGCAGAAAGCACACAGACACAGTCGAATATCTGAGGAGGATTAGTTACTCACTTGTTACTGTCTCTGTAGTGATAAATAAAGCAGCCCTGAGGCATCATGGTCTCTTTATCCAGGGTGAAAGACAGTTTCAACTGAAACACAAGACATGTACAGGGAATAATGTAACACTGTCAGAAAACTGGCAAACTTAATTATCTGGCTACTCACTTAAAGCTTCTTTTTCAGATTTGATTTACTGATATGCTAAATATTGGATAAATATTGTTTTTCTTTATAAAAAAGAAAGAAAACCCCTGAAAAGTGTCCCAAAACATATTTAACTCTTTTCTTCCTGAAAAAAATTATGAGGCTATCAATCACAGTTGCCCACCACCGCTGCTCGTGTTAAATTGACTGGTGAGGAAGCTGTGTGCATCAAGATGGCTGTTCAGAGGAAACATTGGAGAAATTCAGCTAGAAGCTCCGGTTCAAAACTCAGACTTAAGCTCAAACATGAATAAAAGTCCAATAAAAAGTCTGTTTTTTGCCAAAATTAGAAACTAAAAGGCATGTTAACATTTTGAGAAACTAAAATTAATTCACTAAAACTGAGAAATTAACAGAGATTACAAAGACTATAAAGCTTTAAATGAACTAGTTTTTAGTTACATATCTCTTATACTCTGCGTTGCATCCTTCCATTAACTCACACTGAAAACACAATAACAGTTAACTGACTGGCTAAATAATGTCCTAACAACTTATTTGAATTTTTGGTAATTGAAGTAAAATTACATACATTTTTCAGTGTCTAGAAATTTTCATGTTCCATTTTTCCAAAAGCAGTCATATTGTTTGTGTATTTGTCTATTTAACCTTAAACTAAATTCGGACTGAAATGAGACTGAAAGTATTTTGCCACATTACAGGCTAATGCTGCAAAAAAAATGTACAAGATCTGCAAATTACAATTACATTTTCCACAATTAATGATATTGTACCAAGAGTGGGAAAGAGTTTTTGAGCATACCACCTTCTTGTAGACATTTTTTGCATGGCAGAAAAACAAAAAAACAAATACAAACAATAGATAGCAAAAAATAGTCACACACAAGGCAACAAGGACCAACCTGGTCTAGTCTGAGGGCTCCCCCTGAGAAGCGCTGAGCTCTGAGATTCTTGGCAATGGTGTGCAGGTTGAGCACAGCCTGATGGATCTCATCGATGGGGTGCTCGGGGGCCACAGGTGGCAGCTCCTCCGCAGAGAACATCTTTTCAGGGGCCTCGATCATGCTCTGAGCGTGGTCATAACTCAACTTCACACAGGAGCGAATGACTGAGCGGCCGAACCACTCACTCAGTATCTGGAGGGGGTGAAGTAGAGCCAATAAGATGAAACAGGAAACAGAAAAACAGAAAATACCCACAGTTAGTGCCATTACTATCACCGAGAGCATCTAGAGACAAGTACAACTTAATCAACCAGCCATCAGACCCGATAGTCCTCCACTCTGACAGCTCCATGAATTTTAAATGGTCATACCTTCCCCTCGGGTGTGATTTTCCAAATGACAGAGAAAGTGAGTCTGTCGGTGGAAGGATTCAGACTGCACAGCTCCTCACACAGCAGCCTGGGCAACATGGGGATCACCTACACAGAGACAAAACACATGAACACACTGACTGCAGGAGACAAAACTGAAACCTGTTTTTAATGCTCACATATTTCAAGTAAACTTTTTAGGCTTTATTTATTATGAGCAAAAAATAATCATGCTAACTTAGTTACGTATTTACACCTCTGAGCATAGCACTGGTCTTTTTAATTTCTGCTTTGGACTGAGTCCTTTAAGCTACATTTGTGTGTTTCTAGAGATGTTTGTGCATTTTTGCACCATAGTAATGAAACATGCAATATTGTCCTAGTGTATGTGAATATTCTTTCCTAAAATGATTGGAATAACAACTTAAAACTTAAAAGCTACAACTGAGAAATCCAATGTCACATTAGTCACATGGTACAGTGTTAAATAACTGCAATTGTTAAGGGGCTTATGGGGAAAAACATCCCTGAAACCGCACAGAGCTAAAGCAGAACTTGGCTAAATCAACTAGCAGTCTCAAGTATGACACATTATTAAAAAAGCAGCATTTACCTTTTGAACCATGTACACACTAGTTGCTCTTTGGCTGGCGATGGCATCCAAGGCGTTGTTCTCCTCCACAAAATAACTAACATCAGCAATGTGGACTCCCACCTCAAAGTTACCTGGGTTAAAACACAGTCTGTGATGTCCCACGTAAAAACAGCTTTTATCTGTTATCCAAACTCATCAGAATCATCATCAATAAGCTGCACAGTTAGGGTAGTTTACCATCTGGGAGTTGTTTACAGGACAGAGCATCATCCAGGTCTCTGGCAGTAGAAGGGTCGATTGTGAAGATACACTCCTTCCTACACAAGATAAAAACACAACTATGTGAACAATAATTTATGACCACAGCTCAATAACTTGCTGCCATTGGATGACAAAGCCACACATGATCAGTAGTCCAGTTCACACAGAAATATAAATACCCCTTGGCGATCTGAGTCTATAGAACTCCTAGCATTAATTTTTTGCTAACCTGGTTCTAGCATATGGAGCACGTTCCCACTCAAAAAACCTATTTATAAACACAAAAAAGAATGAAAAGCTACATTAATGTGTCAAGGCCTTGAGGTACTACCTCAGGTCTTTCCTATTCCTCATCTCCTCAGGTGGGATGGTCCAGGGCAGGTTCTTGGGTAGGCAGTCTAACACCTCGTCTGAGAACTCAGAAAAATCGACGTTGTACTCTATCAGGATGCCCTCTGTCTCCGGCTCGATTTCTCCAGCTTGACCGAGACTCTTAGCAAGTTGACTGGAGGAAACATACGGACACAGTTAGGTTGGCCGTCACACTGATGGAATGCTTTCCAGCACTGAGCTTTGATCATAACACTGACCCGTCTGCGAAGTTGCTGTCTGCTGCCCAGTTGGTGATGCGACATATGAACAGGGTGCTGGTGTAGTCGCCCGGGCGGAAGCTGAAGTCCTGGGGACAGTCGGCAAGAGGAACGTTGATCCGTGGCACTCGGTGGTCCACAGGGGAGAACATGGCAAAGGGTTTATCTGGTAGGAATTTCAGGAAGCCTGTGGCAGCTCTCGAATGTTTCTTCTCAACAATGTACACCACCTGACAGACAAATGATGAGTAAGTTGGAGAGATGACGTCAAAATCTGAGGCTTAAGTGTTTTTTTCCTGAGAACAAAAAAAATGGTTTTGAGTGGCAAGAAATGTATAACTTTTACTGTAATGTAGCCCAATAACTTGCTAAGTGGTTGTGGCTTTTAAGAATTGGGTTCTTGTTTAGTGGGAAGCTGTGTCTTATGTGGAATTTAAATAGATATCAATGTCCCCTGCTGTTACTTATTGTTGGGTAAAAAAAATATTAAAGTGGTTATTTTTTATCTGGATAAAAGAGGATGGAAAGGGGAAGCAGGAAAAAAGTAAAACAGATAGGTTGAAAGCTTACTTTAGCAGTCTTCTGGAGTATTTCTCCATTGGATCGAACAGTTGAGGAGTCCTCCATAGGTTCCCCTACTTCCATCAGATGAAAGCACAAATTAAAATGTATTGTCAAGCTAAGGTATTACTGTTTTATCTGTTTATTTGTTTTTGCTTCTCTGCATTGATACTCTCTTCTGACCAGCAAAATAACATTTAAACAGAGTTTACTAACCATTCCCAAATCATGGCTGAATCATTATCACCTGATACCTCAGTTTCTGAATGATCTGCTGTTTGCATTAGCAGCTGTAATAACACCCATCACAGTATCTGTGTAAATGAGGCTGGGATTCTAACCTTTTCTGATGAGTTCATCCTGGTCGCAGCACTGGTCTTCAACAATAACATCTGGACTGAAGGCGCTGGCTGTCTGCCTCTGCGCTGTTTGAACTGTGTTTTCTCTTTGGGTCTCTGACTCACTGGAGCCTTCACAGTCAGTGTCTGACCTCACAACCTAAACAGACACAAACTGTCATTATCTGCTGACACATTCACTACTGGTGTGGTTTTCTATAAAAAAATAAAATAAAATAAAGCTGATGCAAAAGGGCTTGCAAACTACTGTATACATATTGGTAGGTGTAGTCTACCTTCCACTGCTCCCTGGGGAGGATTTGCACCACCACTATGTCTCCATTCAGTGCTCTGTTACGAGCTACAATTCCATCCAGGAAAATATCCCATGTGTCGTCCTGCAAACATAAAAACAGATTTCTCATCTCCATCCTCTCTCAAAAGGTTCACAGCAGAAGTTGACATGCTAGCTGATACAATGAAATACCTTGCTGAGTTACATTTATAATACAGCACCCTGTCAGTTTACTATCAGTTAGCTACAGGGTTTATTATATTGAACCCAGTGAATAAGCCACTGAGACAACAAAACATAGTGTCAAATTTATTCTGGGCTGTACTTACCGGTGAAGGGATGAAAGCTTCATGGTATTTCTTTGGGTTGATCCTCAATTGTCCCTGCAGACACAGTTAAGTTTAGAAATCAATATTATCCATGTGATTCACTTCTGTGATCATTTTACATTTCTATACTAGGTGCCATTTCAGGTTCAAAGTTTGGTTTAAGAACTGGACCTTAAACTAGGTGGCACGTCAAGTATGTGGTATCTATATTTTTCTCTTTTTTTGTCTATACAGATGGGACACATTCAAAAGTTTTTATTGAAACAGTGACTCTGGGTTGGTACCTGAATTAATTCTCCTCTTTTAAGGCCATGGGAAACCTCCTCAAATGTCATGTAGGGTTCAAATACTTGTTTCTTTGACGCTCTGCCTTTTTTATTCTTATTCTTTTCAGCAGGAGAATTGGCACTTGAAGCTGAAAAAGATAAAAAACCTTTGACTTCATTCATCACAAATCATCAAATGTATAATTATATTATCTCTACAACTGCTGAGACAGTTCACCGCACCTGTAGGCTGCTGCAGTTTTTTGTCTTTGTCATGAGGGGACCTTGACCTTATTATCTGAACGTTGAATGTCTCTTCTCTGTTTGTCTCATCTTCTTGATACTTTGGCAGGTTTTTTTTCTTTGACTTTGTCGCCTTCTCTTGCTCCTGTCCACTAGTGCTGGCTTTCTTTGGGGACTGGGGCTGTCCCACAAATGAGTTGATCTCTTTACAGTCCTTGTTTTTCTTCTGGTGCTTCTGGTATTTCTTTGAGTCAGTGAGTTTTAAAGAGCTGAGTTCTTCGCCAGACTCAATGTCTCCATCATGGCTGGTGGCGGTGTCCCTTCTCTGTCCACGTCGCTGCCTGTCAGACAGGCCCTGTTTCTTTTCACAGTCCATCTGTGCACTGCGGGTGCTTAGCTTCTCCATGTACAGAGACAGTGAACTCTCCTCTCCTTTACTTTTTGAGGAAGACGGTGAGAAGTCACTTGAATCAGATAAACCATTTGGCACCTGGTCCCTTTTTCGCTGTGGTATGTTCAGCCTGTCACTCTGTGCGTTGAAGAGGTTGCTTGTCCCATGTCCTTCCTTTTGAAGTACTGCATCTTTTGCATATTGCTCTAGATACAGACTGAACTTGCTGCTGCTGTGCTGGCTGAGAAGCCTGGCATAGGCATCTTTCTGAGGAGGAGTACTTGGCTGATTTTGGCTGCGCTTTGTCTCTCGATTCAGGTTAGCCTTCTTTGATTGCTGCGGAGCATCCATATGGCAATCCTTAAAGATGCTGTCAATAAAAAAAAAGAATACATTGTGAGTGCTGCCGGTCAAACAATATTTAATACTAACAGGCAAGTTCATATTGTGCAGCAATGCTTACAATTCTGTACACTCAAAATGCTGAAATTTGTGAGATTGTTATCTATTGTCGATTTCAAGAAAATGAAACCAAATCTTCAGAAGCTAACTTACTGGTGGATAATAATAATAATAATAATCCACTCATCTTACGGTATACACTGGCATTAGCTGCAAGTCTACGTTGTCTGGGATGATGATAAACGTTATACGACAAAACAAACGCTGTGACATCCACTTGTCCTCAATTTTTAACATCTGTTACGCTCAGAACGCCTTTTCATAGTTATCCAATCTAGTGGCTAACGGTTATTTAACAGTTGTTAGCACTGGCTAGCTAGCATAAGCTAACGTTACTTTGAACGGCAGGTGTCGGTTTTGCGTGAACTGACAACTTGTATGTTAGACAGAATGCGACCCTGAACCACGACAAGCGACTTGAAAATGGGTGGACAGATTGCCAAACTTAAAATTATGAACATTACCTTTTGTTAACTACGTGCCAGTTATGTAACTCAGCTAGCAGTCGTTGGGTCGCTCGGAGCACAATGCTAAGTTAGCTTGTTTTAACTTCCTCTGACGTCCGGAATGGTTACAATCATGCTACCTTTGAGAGCTGTCGGAAATATCGGCTTCAAACAAACGCACAGAAAGGCTCCATTGACAAAGTCGAAATATATATCCAAAGAAAATGACTGTAGATTGGTAATATATAATGCGAACTTTCCCTCTTAACAATGAGTCATCAGGAGCACAAAATAAGCACTGAAATGAAACTTATATATCAACCCTGTTGCTACTCATTGGACTTATTGAATCAAAGTCATCATATGGCACATGTAGAAATGTCTCATTAACACAAGATTGGCAAACTCTGTAGGCTCGTTTATTTTTGAATAAAATTTTACATCCAAATGAATCAGTGTAATAGCTGTTTTCTCTTAAAAGCTCCGTGTTTTTTTAATGCGAAGCAGGCTAAAAGTAAATCATACAGATCAATAACCTCTAGATGGCAGCAAAGGCTAAATATCTGACACATTGAACCACTCAGTAAAATACAGTACTGCTGCAAGGGTCACTTGTGCAAACCTCTCATCTTCTATAATAGGAATAATTGGACGAAAATTAACCTAACATTCACTCAGACAGATATATCTGTGTGTGTGATATCAGGTTTGATGTGTGGGTGTGTTGGTATGGGTAATTTTATCACCTATATATGCAGCAGATTCGCTTCTGACAAGCTGATTTCACACCTGTCTGTTCACGCTTCTTTGGGTGCATAGTACAGGACAAGTCATGAAGGCTCACGCACACACACACACACACACACACACACACACCGTTTCTCTGTAACACCCCAGGGATAGTATAGTTGTGATTTTTTTAGACAACGTTGTGTATGTGTGCGGTCATGGGGCTTTCAGATACCTGAGGGAATAATATAGATAAATTTGTTATATGTCACTTTGATAGAAGCCCAGAAGGTCTTACACAACAAGACTAATTCACAGACAAGTGATGCACGCAAACACACTTACACACACACACGCGCTGATGCTTTCAGTAGTGTGTGTGATAAAACTATTTACACTAAAAGCTTTGCATGATTGAGGAGAATATAATATTACACCTTACCCACTGTTTATAGCTGTCACTGGAGTTCATAAGCATAAGTATGAATTCAAAAAGACACCTGTTGCAGATTTGGCCCAGCTCCTGTGCAAACATAGTCCTGTAACCTCACTGCAAGTCAGCTTCACTGACAACATCCCAGTTCCCATTTTTTCAGACACTTCAACAAAACCACTTAGACTGTCAGTGGAAGCATCTGTCTCTAATTATGACCCACCTGTGCAGATGGTGTGATAAGGCTGTAATTGGATTATCTTTATGATTTAATTAAATTTCCCCTGCTGCTGTTGCATAAGACATAGACTGTTGGACTAATTTGAACAGCCCTCAGAGTTTGTTGTTGTGAGTGTGAAATTTGTCATAAACAGTATTTAACTACCACTAATGTAGCTGATATGATTGAGGGGATGATGTAATGGTACTGAGGCAAGACAAGGCTCTGGGGGACTCCATGTGATTCAGAGGTAGGGGGCAAGTGATGGTCAAAATCAGGCAACAATGGATATTTTTCTTTGATTAATCAGATGTAAAACAGTCGAGGGCAATTCCTTTAAATCTGTATACCTTTGCTTTGGAGGAAACCAGAGAAAACCCATGGAGGTATGGGGCAAAAAATGCAGACTCTCATAAAAAACACCCCAGACAGACACCACTTTAAAACCTGTGACCTTTTTTTAAAATGTATGGTGATCAAGTACAGCACCTAAAAAACAGGTCTGACCACTTGACATCCACTGATAGGATGTGACACATAGGTGTTACTCTTCTCACTGACAAACAGTAAAAGTTAGCAGCAGCATAACCTACTACGCAGGCAGAATTTGCTCAAGGTTTTTCAAACTCCAAATTAAAAAGCACAAATCAATATTTTTACTCTGAGTTTTTTCTCCTGACAGTTAAACAGTTTTGTGACAGATGCTTTATGGGCCCATTGTGGTGGATTACAGCAAGAATGTGTTTGTCTATTTGTGTTTGGCTCATGATAGGCTGGCTAACCACTTATCATTTACTCAGGATCTTGCCAAGTGTGTGCTGCATGGGACAGGCTTTACTACAATTAACAATGTACACAGTGTGTGTTTATAATTAGAGAACCACTTTTTTGGCAAAATTTGGCAGATAAAATCTACTTTTTCACCACCATTGGCTAATATACCATCCTTCTTTTTACAGACTGTACAAGCAACTTTGGAATTAAAAATGTTCTCAATTTTTAGCAGCACTTTTTATCATAATTAGCTGTTCTAGCAGTCAGAGCATTGCCATTTAACAGAATTATTTTCAACCTTGTGCCATTTTCCGTCTTCGAATCTTGATGGTCTTTTTCTATTCTACACAATCACATTATGGTTGATTTGACCTCTGAAGTTAAAGATAAAATGAAAAATGGATTTTTAAAAAAAGATCCTCTTTATTACTTTCTGTCAGTTAAAGGTGAACCATGAGAGGAAGAGACCTGAGGCAGACTTTTCTATCACCACCTCAAAGTAAGTCAGTAATTATATGTTGTACCATTCTTACTGTACTGCTTGCAGTTGCGCAGCATCCCAACTATGAAGATTTTTTTTCCACTTACTGAGCTTTGATGTTGCTGAAATCTCACAGATGGAGAGATGAGGTTGAAACTGGAGCTTTTAATATCAGAAGATACTGTCATGACTGTAAACTGCTTCTGTCAAAGCAGCACACAAACAGCATAATTCATTCACACATGCACATGCTTGTGAGGAATTGATGTTTTTTCCAGGGCCAGTTTTTGCAGTTTGATTAGAAACTTGCATGTAAATAACATCCTCAAAAAGCCCAACATTGTACATTTTTGTAATTAGCCCTGGTCATCTGCCCCCTAACAGCAACTTCAGTTGTTTTCGATCAAATTCCACACCCTGCATGGGTATGGAAGCAAAGAAGCCCCATGTCTGCACAAAAAACATGGGAAAAAAAGAAAAAGAAACAGAGGAAATACCATTTTGCTCCTAAGTCTCTTTTCCTTCCCTCGCTCTCTTCTGAGAAAATCTAAGGGAACTTTGGGGAGAACAGGGAGCGTGGGTGAAAAAAGGGCCGCTACAGTAGCCTCTCAACTGCTGTTGCGGTTGCACGAACTCCAGTTGTAAAGCATGCAGATGAAGCAGCAAATGCCTATCAAATATTCATCAGGCCAGGGGAGGCAGTGCAGCTTGTAAAAGAAGATGAAATAGAGGGGGCAGGAGCAGTCACTTTGCACAGTCTCTTGTCTGTTTTCTCTCTTATGCTATCTCGCTACTTGGTACTGTCGCTTCTCCTCCACCTAATTCACCATTAATGCCGTATACACAGTGTTTCATGATGAGGCCTGGTCATTTAAGTCATTTATTTTAATGTGCAAATGAATAAGAGAGTTGATGGTGATTTATCTGATTAACAAAACCTTTTTTCTCAGCATTCTGTTCCATCTACAATAGCTATTTTTTTTATCATTTCCAGTATCACAACGAATAAGTCAAGGAATAAGACTGATTCAGCGCTGTCTGATTAATTTGTGCATGTGAGAGGTGCATACTGTAGTTGTAGATGTCGCAAGGCCAGACAGGCTGCCATGCCCATCAGTGGCTGCAGCCAACAGCAGGCAGCATGCAGAGATCTCTGCGGTCGTCACTTATTACTGCCATGGTAACGGCCTGCGAGTCACCCTGGGCGAGCTGCACACTGCAACACCCACCTACAATCAGGGACTAACTCCTGATGAGCCCTGAACAATGTCAGAATTTGACCAAGATGGACACGTGCACACACACTGGCACACAACAACAAAAGCAATGCTCAGATGTTTTTGTTTTTTTATGGTTTTGGACAGACTTCACAGTTTTAATTAAGACAGTCTTAATGTTACAACATACCATCATACTTTTAGAAATCAGCATTTATGGGGCAACAGCAAAGGAAGGGCTAAACAGAGCAGGTCTTATGATTCCCGCCATTTGTAAGGTTTAAAATCAAATTTTCTTACACACTGACCAATAATGGTTTGTAGTTTTGACTTTAATGGATATTGTAGAGCTCTACTCTCTATTTGTCTGAGAGAGCTTTCACTCTCACTCTAATGTATACACCATCTGAACACATCTCCATAATGCAATAAAGGCTACATAAGAGCATCCATCCATCAATTCACTGTCTTCCATTTATGCAGGCTAAGATCACGGTGGAAGCAAGGTTAGACACGGCATTCCCTGTCCTCCAGCAACACTTCCTAGCTCATCCTGAGGGATCCTGAGGCTTTATCAGGGCAGACGAGAAATGTAGTCCCTCCAGCGGATTCTGGGTCTACCCTGATGTCTCCTCCCAGTTGGACATGCCTGTAAAATATCCAAAGGGAGGCACCCGGGAGACATCCCAATCAGATGCCCGAACCACCTCAACTGGCTTTTTTCAAAGTAAAAAAGCAGTGGATTCCTCTGCATGTCTGAACTCCTCACCATATCTTTTAGTCTGAGCCCAGTGACCCCACAGAGGAAACTCATTTCAGCTGCTTGTATCCGCAGTCTCAATTCTTCTGTCACTACTTCTACATAGAAGCACTTAAACGTGAATCATTCTGAGCCACTACAAATATGTCACAATTTCCCTTAATATTTTTTATGCCCTCTACAGCTAGGTTTCTGATCATGGACTTTACTATGAGCATGTCTTCAACTCCTCCACATTCAGCCTCTGTGTTTTCTGCACCTACTGAGTTGAGGCTAAATATACTTTGTTTTCTGAGTCTTGCTGCATTTATAGCACAACCCACTGCTGTGTTTCCTTGAGCTTCTCCATCTGATCACCAATAATGAAGGCCGAAATGACAATACACACTTATCCTCTGCATTGCTGACTTAATGGCTGTCTCTGCAGGAGCATCTGATATTTTCATTTAAAAATTACAGTAACAGGCTTCATTGCAGGTCTGCAGTATGTAAACAGTGAGAACTGAGAGGTCAAACAAAACCAAGTGGGCTTCAGAGAACTTTTAATTTTAACTGTTCTACATCTATTTCTATGAAATTATGATACATGGTGCATGTTCAGAGTTTGTACAGTGTATGTATGTGTGTGAATGAATAATTTAGTCATGTATGATTTTGAAGTGTGTCTAGTGCAGTCAATGTTTTGTAGCTCAATATCAGAAATCTCGAATTTTGCCTCAAAGGGCTGTTGTATGTCTTCAGCATACAGTACTGTCTGTCCTTACACTTGATTTGAATGAGAGAAAAGTCTCCCATAAGTACCTTAATTAAGTAAAATGAGGAGGAATCTTGGAGAAAAAGGAAAAATCCTCTTCCAGGATGGACAGACATGCAATAGACATCATGTGTGCAAAACAGACTAAATTATAAAGACAAAATTAACAAACCGGGTGATATTATGAAAATACTGTGTTTAAAGCAGTGCTTTATTTTAGTAGGAGAACAGGAGTAATCTGGGGTCTATTTTCTAAAACTGTCATTTTTTTAGACTGAATTTCTTAATTTTGTGTCCACATACTTTTGGCCCATACTGCACACACTAAAGTAAATTTGGCTGAAGTCTTAAACATACGTGCATGTGTGTGGTTGTCTTTCGTTGGTCTCATTTACACTGTTCGATGTATTCTAATTTTAGATTCAGTCGAATTGGCAAGCGGCTCCTCCAGTCTGAGAGCCTTTCAGCATCATCAACATCATCATCATCATCATCATCATCATCATCATCATCATCATCATCATCATCATCACCATCACCGACACCACCACCACCAACACCACCCTCGCTTTTCTTCCTACGGGCGCTACTTTCAGCACCGGACAGCTCCCGTCTTTCCCACGCTCCGCCCCCCTCCGGCAGACTGGCAGTAAGAATCAACCACACACACCGGTGGGCGACTCCTTAAGTGGCCTATGGGTTTTATTGGGAGGGACGGAACTTCAAGAACACTTTGCTCTGATCTTCGTCATCCTACTCCTCTCACATGGATGTCTCCGAGCGGGAGTAAATAGACACCGTGAGCACTCGGTTATAACGACGCTTCATATGAATGGATCGCGGACCGGTGAGGTGTCAGTGTTGTCTTTTTATGAGTTCAGAGGCTTGAGAGTGTCTGAGCAGCTGTTTGGATCAGATCGTGCTACTGTGAAACCCGTGAAGAGGAGAAGGAGAAAGTCTGCGTGCTGGCGCGGACAGAAGGTGTAAAGGATGAGAAGTGGGGAGTGTTGGTAGTTTCCAGCTCGATCATGGGTATGAGATTGAGGACAGTCTCCGGTGTGTGCTTTTAAAAGTGTCTTTAAGCCCGTGAAGCTGCAGAACAAAGACCAGGCTTTGGTTATGCTCGCCACACTCTGTCAAGTGTCCACGGCTTCCTCGCTGCGCCTGTGAAAAAGGGATCGACATGGCTCTCCTGGTCGTCCCGCTGCTTCTGCAAACGGGGCTCGTTTTTGCGTCCAACTACGGTTATGTGGAGTGGTCGGATAATGACCGAGATGAGAAGAACCCACCAGTCTTCAGCACCCAAAACGTCAACAGGGAGCCGCCTCACCACCCAACCTACTACTCGGTACCAGCCACGGAGCGCGCCGTGGTGGCGCACAAGATTGAGGAGGACCTGCCCAGGGTGGTGACGGCTTTCCTGCATACCGGGGACTCCTCGGCGCTGAGGCAGGTCAACTGTTCGCGGAGGTACGAGCTGAGCAGCCTGCGAGGCGGCCTGCATGTCGCCTCCCACTACTCCCTGCACAGCATCTTGGACACTGTAGCGCACGCCACAAACTTCCTGAACATGATCCTGCAGACCAACAGGTCTAAGGAGCACACCCTGCAGAGGGACATCCCCTGGTACCACGCGCTGGTCCAGAGCATCCTCGAGGGGGACCCCAAAATCCACAGGGCGGTGGTGACCTTCCATGCGGACGCGCCGACGCCGGGCCCACACATTTTTCTCCAGGCGACCAGAACCGAGAAGGCGGTGGTGCTGCAGGACTTATCCAGCTCTGCGCACCGTCACCTGAAGAGCAGGAGCCCGGAGACAGACTGGTTCAATGAGTTTAGGGACGGGAGGAGACCACACATGCACAGAAGAGTGCCGGAAGCACCGGGGGCCAAGGGTGGAAGTTATCTTCTGGACAAAAATCAGATCAAGTGGTCTGCACCGTACCTGGAATGTGAACACGGGGCGTTTGTTCCTCACTGGCTGCTCACCTTGTCTGCTGGCTTCTATGGACTGAAGAGCAACTCTGCACCACAGTTCAGGTGAGAGGAAGAAAGTGAATGAAAGAGAAAGAGGCAAAACAACACTGTTTGTGTTAAATAAGTTTTGTGTCAGCACTTTTTGTTCCTTAAATTCCATTTTCTGTGTTAAGGCATAACACACTTTCGAGGCATCAAGCATACAGTGAATGCGACAGCTGAGAAGTCTGTCAAACAGTCAGCTTCAGCTATTAAATCTCTTTACATCATCATGTCAATCAAAACTATAACTGTCCATCATTTGATTGACAGTAATGCACCATGAGACTTGATATAAATATGGATTGTGATCAACTGCAGCCTTGATGCCAGTAACAGATGGTGTGAAAGAGGCTTCACAGACACAGGTAGACCTTTCTCATTTAATATGCTCGGCTGTCAAAGCACAGCTGTGCTTCTCCACTGCTGCATCCCACCATCTAATGAACACTGCAGGCTTTGTACAGTGTTTGTTGATAAAGGGATCTATACAAGCTTGTGTGTGTGTGTGTGTGTGTGTGTGTGTGTGTGTGTGTGTGTAGACAGCAGTAAAGTGCATAAAATCACCTAGGGATCTCATATTTCAAGGCTGCAGGCCAAGAGGGTCTCAAAAAGATCAATTAAATCATGAATAAACAATGAAAGATCACAAACTGCAATATGAAGCCACTCTGAATTTCAGGTGCACTAAATCCTTACATCCGTCTGTGGAGAGAGATCTTTCACACACACACACACACACACACACACAGATTTCCAATTCAATACCATCACACAGCTGAGCAAGTGCATGTTCAAGAACAACCTGTAGAAAAAAGACAGAAGGCTCATTCTTGGTGCCAAATGTGTGTGTGTGTTTTTTTTATCAAGTCCTGGAGCCAAAAATTATACCACAAACTCACACCCACAGTAAACTTACACCTCCAGCAAAATGTTTACAAAAGTCTACCTCAGCTGCAAAGAGAGAATGAACAGGAGGACGAACAGGACAAAATGAATGTGGGTGACACTTTGTTGTTGTTGTTTGGATGATACATGAATGTTTTTCAGTGGTTTGTAGGCAGGCAGTGTGTCGTGCTTGTGATTTAGGCCTCAGGTTGGCATGTGTCCACTCCGTTGACGTGTCCCTGAGTAAAGTGCTGCACCACTACCTGCTCCAGAGACAGCCACTCATGGGCTATGGAGCTTGTGATGTGGCCAGGAGCTGCTGTGGACATTTTTAGGAGTTGTACTGCAGTCATTGTTGTCTCCGTACAACATCAAGGTGTGATGAGGATGACTATGGAGTAAATACACAATCATCACGGTCTGTGAATGTGACAATTTAGCAGGATATGAACTGTATAAGGGAGACTCCTACTGTTCATTTTCAATTTGCTGTAACAGCTCACACATTTCTGGCTTCGATGCTCCATTTGTTTCCAAAAAACTGTTGCTGGTCTGGGAAATTGCCTGTCTCAAACCATCAGCATGCAGTGACGAGGCTGAAGAGGTTTAACCAGTTGAGGGAAAGGGGAGATCTGCGTCTGTCACTCGCCTTTAATGTCTGTTGATGTTAGGTTTATTGAATAATTCCAGTGAATTTATTCATAATTAATTAATTGACTATTGAGGCTCAGCCAAGAGGCTTTTGAGTCAGTGTTAATTTACAATTTAAAAAAAGAAGTTAAAGTCAGAAACAGGGAATTAATATCTGAACTTTGCGTTTTCAATATTTAACAATATTTTCGTGGGCTGATGTTTTGATTATGGAAATTGTGTTTATTCCCAGAGCTGTGTTTTCCATTGTCAGTAAAAGAAAAAAAATACTTCAAGGGAGACTGAGAGATAAGAGAGCTGGCTTTTTTGGGGTGGGGGTGGTTTCTGGTGTTCACGAGGGATGTGTCGCATATTGATATGTAAAGTAAAGAGCTTAAAACTAACTTACTTTATGTCTTTGTTATATCACATGGTCTTCATTTGTGCCATTAAGATTGACCTGCTGCAACGCAACACTTTTGGGAATGTTAGTATATGTTGGCTTGAATTATGTCAAAAACCTATTTGTGACCTCAAAAATAACTGAGCAACAATCAAACTCAGGATTAACTTCCTTGCTTTTTGCTAAGCAATCTTTCCTGGCTTTAAAGCAAAAGGAATGAAAATCTAAAAAAAAAAAAGCAATGGAAAAAAAAACGTAACAGCTACCGACTTTGCTTGTCTACACATCCAAGACAGCAAAAAAAAATTTGCATCTGCTGATGGCTGTCATATCTGAGGCCATCCATGCGTCCATTATCTTCCACCTGACTGGGCTGAGGTCACATTTGCAGCAGAGTGTTAAGCAGAGTATTCCTCTCCACAGCAACGCTTTTGGGCTCCTCCCTGAGGGAACCCGGGCCAGATACGATATGTAATCCCTCAAGCGAGCTCTGTGTCTATCTCAGGGTCTCCTCCCAGTTGAATGTTCATGGGAAACCTCCGAGGGGAGGCGCCCAGGAGGCATCCTAATGAGATGCCCGAACAACCTCACCTTGTTCTTTTTGACATGCTGCAGCAGCGTCTCTCCTCTGAGCTCCTCACCTTATCTCTCAGGCTGACAGCTCCGGAAAAAATGAAAAATTGGACACTTTAGATGTGTATGTTTTGTCAAATTACTATATCCAATATAAAGAACTGACCAGCTATGTTCAGGCTTAAGGTGTAGCTTGGCACCTTGGCCAGGAACAGTTATGATGGCAGCAGAGGGATTCAAGTTAGCAAGAAACATGATAACAGGTTGTTGAAGACCAGAGTGGGTCATGTAGGGATATAGTGTAATGATTGGATGAAACTACAGAACAGGATGCATGCTGTTTTTCTTTAATCTCTACTTTTGAAATAAGGCATGTTGTCTGCAACTTTTCTAATGGTTCTTCCACTCATCTCGGTTCTGTGACGACATTTCTAAAATTAGAAAGTTGTTTGGCTCTGGACAGAAAAGCATAAGCTTGTGTGGATGATAGAGTTAGTTCCACCCTGTCTTCCATTTTCCCTTTTTCCTTTTTCACTTCCCTTCCTGACCAAATTTAAGACTCAGTCTACATGAAGTAAAGTCACTGGCTTTTGTTGACCCAATCAGTGTAAATGACAGTAGCAGATTTAAGGCAGAAAGATGAGTTAGGGAGAGACAGACTGCCAGGAACAGCAGAACATTGCTTGGTTAACATTCAGTAGGACTGTTAAATGTGATTATTTCAGGCTAAAGTAGGTTTGCAGCCGGCTTAAAAGGTACAGCAAGTACCATGATGACAATATATAAATTAGATTCACAATAATTCACAATCGATGCAACAAACAAATGATAGCATCCCTCTGAAGACTCAGCCTCCATGAACCTTAGTTTATATCCAATTAGAAAGAACAAAATGGCACAAAACAGCCAGAGGACAGTGTCCAGAGCACATGAGGCTAATCCAGGCTTCAGTTTTGCACAGTTAGTGGTGGAAAAGCTAAGAAAAGAGAAAAAATAAACATCTTGTGAAGTTTACTATGGAAAACTGTTTTCTGACATGAAAAGAAAGAAAATGAAAAGTTATGCATGATAAAAATAAAACAATCTCATGAAATATGAGGACACAAACAGGGACTTGTAATTTTGTTGTGGAAGGTCTAAGCGAAATGTTTAAAATACCATAACACTTTCCACAGTTTAAGCCATGTATCTACATGGCTTAAAGTAAGATGATTGATGGTCCTCCATTTTGGTCTAAAAATTTATGTTCCAAAAACATAATGTAGGCCTACAAACTTTCTTTTTCTTTATCCCTAAAAATTCGTTTTAGCAACATCCTTAGGTCCAAATTCAATTTTTTTTTTTCAAAACAAATTATCAAAACAAAAGACAATCCCATAAGCCTCTACTGTGCTTTGTGTTCAAAGCTAATGATAGCATGCTAACACACAGAGACTAGCACAGAGAACATAGTAAGCATTATCCTCTAAATAACAGCATACTAGCTTGTTAATCTGAGCATTTTAGCATTGTGCCATTACGAGGAATAAGTGTACACCTTTACAGAGCTACCATACATAGGCTAACTAAAAGGGAAGCTCCACCACCATATTTCAGTTAAAGACATCTACAACTCCAAAGGAACAGCTACAATAACTAGTTGGTAGGACCTAGCTTTAACTTCAATGTCCAGTTATTAGTTGCATAAAAGGCTGAAACAAGGCATTCTGTGACAGAAACAGCTGAGTCTGGAGGTGGAAGTAGCTGTGTCAGGAACACTGAGGGGGAGAGACCTCCCTCCCATCAGCACCTGCAGGTAGGAGGGTGACACAGCACCCACCACAGAGTCAGAGTAGCAGGTGGCTCATAGCACAAGCAACATAGCATGAGCCAGACAGAACCATTTTTTGGATTATAGGGAGGTTATGAAAACATTTTTTTTAATCCCATATGTTGAGGAAAATTAGGGAATAAAACATGCTTTTATGTTTTATATGTCTCACAAATATGATACCTTTGAGTTAAGTTTCTCAGTATTTTTGTTTAAAAATCACTCCAGTAGTTTATTTGAAGGTTGGTGAGCCTTTTGAGCCTCCCTTGACCCATCTAGACACAACCTTTTTTATCTTTTCTTGGTGTAAATTGGTTTCCATGGCTGCTTCAGAGAGGAAGGAAAGTAAACCACAACACCCACCTTGTGTTAGGAAGTAAAGGAACCCTTATGATTGATATGATTTTAAAAAAAATTCTCTCTGTAACTTTTCTTAGCATTGATCTGAGAGAGAGGCTTTCATTTGTCTCAACCATGGTACTCATTTGTTAGAAAAAATTTTAGTAAGGGATTACTTGTTCTGGCAACGACTTACAGAAGTTTAAATGGTGCACCATACGCCCCTAAACACAGGAGCAAAGGAATCATTAGCTCTTCTGTTATCTTTAACAATTTATAATAAATAGACTACTGATCCACTTTTAGAAAACTGTAAAGATTATAACAAGATCTGACTAAAAACATTTTCGAGTGTTTGCCTTGACCATAGTTTTGGTTGTGAAGCTCAAAGTTTGTGCCTTGTCGTACCTTGCTTTGGTCCACAGAAAGTTCTCAGATCCCACATCTATCACATCATTCTGCTTCTTCTTCTTTTAATCAATACCAAACCTTGACCTGTAAACACAGACAGGAACACACACACACATACAGACACACACTCACACTCTCTGTCACTCAAAGGTATCAGCACATTGGCCTTCCTCTCTTACTGTCTGTGTGCTTGTGTACTTAAGGAGAGCTGGCCAAAGCTTCTCTCCATGGTCTTTTGTTCCACTTCCCAGCAGGCAGATGGAGGCAACGGGTGTCAGGCTCAGGCTGAGGAGAGAGAGAGAAAGACGAGGAGGGAGAATGCATGTGAGTGTTCAGCTGGTACAATGGTGGAGGAAAATTAGTAGAAGAGGGTAAATCAAAGAAGACTGAGCATGCTTTGTGTTTAGTAAGAGAGGGAGAGCGACAGATAAACTGGGCTCGGCTCTATACTGCAGCAGCTGAAGTGAACTAAGCTTCACCGGTTTAAGTCCTAGGCAGTTTCTTCTCTAATGCTGTATTTCACTCACATCCCCGAACACTATTTCGCCTTATTTATTTCACAGTGTAGATCTGTGATGGTTGACTGCTGCATAGACCAGCAGTCTCCATGTATTGAACTTCTAACTGCACCGATGTCCTGCAGAGATGTTTGGTTCTACAAGCAGAGAGAAAACATGACAATTTCTCTCACTTTTGCCGGCACAGCAACACATCTGTAGTGATGCTGAACAGCAAAGAGAACACACCACACGCCCAATAACTGTTTTTCAAACTTTATATTTAACAACATAACAAAAAAAAAAGCTACTTCCAACTGTCTGCTGTGGCCACCAGCATGAAGAGAGTCAAACTAGGTCCTTTAAGGATATGTCTGGTGCTATTCCACATGTTTCCAATATTGTTAACCATCACATGAAAACACACACGCCAAAATTGAATTGATCTTTCTCACAAGCATATTTTATGTAGCCACAGCATGGTAGTCCTTATTCCTCTGTGTGACCAACTGTAATGTTGTTCAAAACCCATTACATGCCACACTGTTGCTCTGGGTTTCATCAGTGTTTCCCGAACTGTGGGGCGTGTCCCTCTGGAGGAGTGTGGAGTCACTACAGGTGGAGCGTGGATGACCAGGGAAAAAAATATGAAGCAAAAGTGGTAGAATGAATGTGATTTATGAAGTGAATATTAAAAAACAAGAGTTTGAAAACGCTGCCATGCTGACTTTTCTTCCAATTGAATTCATCTGGGTGGGTGTGAACTTTTAAAGGCTTGTTAAGGGGGGGCAAGCAATAAAAGTTTGAGAGTTAGTGGGTGACATGTTCCTTCATTACATGGTCACTGTAATTTATTTTGAGCCAACACAAAATATCCCAAACACACCAGAGCACCAAATGTGCACTTTTCTGAAAATAGTGCATTTAGCTGAAAATAGTCTGCAATAAATGCTCTGTTTTACATCATGTTCTCTAAAAATGCTGGTGCCCTGCTGTTTGAGAAATTACACTTAACTGCCACTTAGTTGTTAAAATAATACAGTCAAATAGAAAAGCCCCTGCAATTAATTTTCCCCTCATGAAAGTCATAATGTTCGGTTTGTTGAGGCTGTTTCTGAGAGGTGTTGATTCAACTTTATGATAATTTCGGAGAATAAAAATATACGGTGCTGTTGAATTGTGTTGTGTTATATCACACGTGGTTCTGTTATTTTGTCCTTCCCCATTTATATCAGTGTGGGCAGGCCACAGAGCAGAAACAACCTCTGTTTATAATCAATACAGTCCAGCACATCCAGCAGGAAACCACACCAACACTCATCTCTTGCTGTGTTTCTGGCACCTGGTGAACTTAAACTTACAATATGTAACATTTCTACATTAAAATATCTAAGAACATCTATGTTTGTCTTATATAATTTGAGCTGTGAACTTACGTCATCCCAAATGTTTACAACAGCGTTCAAGCTCAGAGAAATCTCTTATTTTATTCAAAGCAACTGTTCACATCATTGTGTTGCCCATCACTAACCTCATTGCTAACATCGGTCAGAAAGTGAGGAAGGGACTCAACCTAACCCTGACTAAACCTCTTGCAACAGATGTTACATATTGTACATTTCAGTCAAATACTCAGTTTTTTTTTAGTTCTGTTTTAGTTTCCACCCACTTTTGAGAAAAATATCTGTCTCTTTTGTTAAATTAGTTCTATTAGTATGCCATCAAATAGTATGAGAGGGTAAAAAACAGGGGTTAAAAACAAGGAGGATGAGGGTAACATGTAAAAGCAAACTTTATTCCTAGAAACTTGGAAAGTTAACTTTCCTAAAGAAGAAGAAGAAAGCTCGAGATAGCTTGATATTGCAGTGTTTTTCTCTTCAAAACAATATAACCTTTACACTGAGTGCTTCTCTGAGTGCATGTCTGGAAAAAAAAAAGTGGTGTAACCTTGTTTAAGTTTTTATTAAAACTTCAACCTTGCTTTTGTTTCTTTTTTGCCCCACCTTTATCTTCCTCCCTTTCTTCGTTTTTTCGCTTCCATCACTCTTAATTTCTTTCCCACTTTCAATCTATTTCATTCATTCCTCTCTATTACCACCCGCTTTCCCTGCTTCTTCCACCCTTGACCTTACTTCCCCTGAGCATCACTCATCCTGTTCTTTTTAATTTTCTCCTCCTTCATTCTCGCCCTCTCCGCCTCTGCTTCTCCCTCCTCCCTCCTCCTCTTGCACTGATTTGCTTAACCTCGTACAATCGTCTCAACTTTTATTCTCCCTTTGCTTTGCTTCCTTGTCCCATTATCTGTAATTTTCTTTCTCTCTATTTCCATTCCATTCCATGCATTTTTTTTGCCTCTGCTTCTCTTTTAACTATCATTCATTCCTATCTATTAATTCTGCATCTTCCATTTTCAATTTGTTTAATTCTTTGCCAAACCCCCCTGCTCATTTAATTTCGCCGCCTTATCACTTAACATTCTTTGAACTCTTCTCTGCTTTGTCTTTGCACTGTCTCCTCTGCTGTTTTTGTCTCATTATTTTCTCTAACTCCATTCATCATATCATTGCTACCCTCCTTCTTCCCCTCCTTCCTTCTGCTTCATCATTACCCCTCATTTTTCCTCCTTTTCCCCTCTTTCTTTCTCACTTGCAGGGGTGTCGTTCGTGTGGACGTGAACCTGCAGGATGTGGACATTGACCAGTGCTCCACAAGTGGCTGGTTTGCTGGGACTCATCGCTGTAATCTCACCAGTATGGAAGTAAGTCAGCTGTACAGCATTATTGTCTCTATTATAACTACGCCTGTTTTTTTTTAACTGTTATTTAATAAAAAATGAAATACGGTGATTAAATAGCTATATAACACAATAAAGCAGCTGAGTAAACTATAAGAGTAAAGGCTGTACAAAAGCCTTTCCTATTACCATGTTCCTCATCATAGTGTCCTTGACCCAACTGTAAAGCTCTCTGGTTGAGAGCTTCAGCTAATTGACCAAAACTGAAAGCTGTCCATTCACTCAGCCTCAGTATCTGGAACATAATGTACCCATGGAAGTGACAAAAGACTGAAGTTTTAACAAAACCAACAGTCAATGCAGCTCTGGGAGGCTTGAGACACAGCCATACTTTGAGCTGTGTGTCAAAACAAGCATGCTTTCTATTAAACACACACGCACCTCACATACAGATAAATATATTGCAGCACAGGTAATCAGCATCTTGCTCTTACGTTTACTCAAATGAAATAAATGTTAACACCATTTTAAGCTATGATCTAATCACCTGAACAAGAGACTGACAAATTTATTTCCAAACAAACATTAATTGTCAGAAAAAGCTAATTCAAAACAAAGACCATATGAACAGCGGCTCAACATGAACAGTTTTCTTTGAGTGTGTGCAAGAGCATGTTTGTATTCATGCCCATGAGTTACAGTACAAATACCTGCCATTGTTGACATTTTTTAAGAAACAAAAAACATGTCAACCTCAAAATGCTATTTGTGGAAAAGTAAGATGAGCACAAGCATCAGTAGACTTTATCTTCTGGCCCTTAACTTCTCATAAAAGTTTCATTGTCATTTAATAGCTGAAGATATCTCATTAGGGACAAAAGTGCTGGACTGACTGACAGACTGGAAATGCCATTTAAAGAGCCACAACACTATAAAAATCACACAAGGACTGTTCTTATCGTGGCATGGCAAACTGTATGAATAGATGAAACCCAGTCATGGTCCAGTGTCAGCTGACTTGTGAGCGTGCTGCAGGTTTCTTGTCTGTTCTGATGAAGGATGACAATAGTGATGTGTGTGTGTGTAAGTGTCCTATCCCATGGTTTAGCATTTTTATCTGTGTGGCCGCTGTGATGGAACTGGAAGCAGCCATACATCATGTTTGTACCTGTTAAGCCTTCTGTGTGCTGTATGCATATGTTTATGTGTGTGTTTCTGTGTGTGTGTCTGTGTGTGTGTGTGTGTGTGTGCCTTTGTCAGTGTGTGGTCCCACCTGTGCCTTTGCTGCCTTGCTCATGTCAGTGCCAATGCGTTGGTTTTATGTGATGTATTGCAGGAAGCTTCTCTGACTCCGGCAGGGGAGAGGAGCTGCTCAGGCTTGCGTGGCATGTCGCTGGCCATATGATGTATAATAAATGTAGTGTAATGGATTGCAGCAAGATGTGCTGAATAATTGACCATGCTCTTTGTCTGTGTGGGGGGGGGGGGGCACAGAGGAGACACAGGAGGGGTTTTCATGTTCGTCTCGATCCGTTTCGCTGTTTTCTCTGCATTGTTCCATCTTCATAAGCAGCTCCATCATGACTGCTGTCTGGTTCAATCTGAATGCTGCTGATTATAGCACTGTAATTCTTCTGTTCGGATCTGCACATATGCAGATGGTGTGCGTGCAATGTGCGTGGTGTCTTTCTATTACCATCACAGTAGTGGGCAGAGGCAGCCTTTTAGTTACCAAGGTCTTTCCAGCTTGTCTCTCTGTGTGACTACTTTTATGGGAAATGCTTTAAATTATCCAAGGAGTCTCCTGAGTGCATGTGAAAGTAGGACCATATGCATTTTTGTTCACATTAGGCACATTTAATGTGTACAGTATGTGCATAGATTTTGATTTTCTACTCTCTGTGGAAATGTTGGCTTTTAAACTGATTATTTCTGTCAATAAAAGTAACCCTGAACACAAAATGTTCTGAGAGGACTTGTTTTAGTGGATCATTGCAGAGCTTTTCACTCGTTACTCTTCTCTCATGCTGACTTTCCTTGAACACCATATTTGGACCAGCGGAAGCAAATGAGTCAGTGCCATCTTAGATCAACAGTGTTATTTGTTTCTCGCTGTTTCACAAGAAGGGAATGTTGGAAGCGGGGATGAAGATTGTGAACAGTGTAGAATTAAAACTATGAATTATACAATATATACATTAATGAAAAATGTTTTGTTAGAGGAGGAAAGTATTGACCATGAAACTCTTCTATTTTTAAAAAATTTCATCAGTCTTATATATTATAGCTGTCCACTGAGTTTTAAAATAATGGAGGCAAGTAAATGTCCAGATTTCATGACAAACAACCTGATAGTTGTCAAGGTTTTTCACTCAGATATTAAAAGTCAGGAGATGGCCAAAGTTATTAGGTTTCATCCCCTGGGGACCTTGGATGTCTGTGCCACATTTAATGGAAATCCATCCAATAGTTGTTGAAACATTTTTATGTCAAGTGATGGGTTACCTGACAGACCAACATTGCTGCCCATATGGCCGATGCCACTTACATGGCTATAAAACTGTCAGATTTAAGAGTCCAGAAAAGGTCACAAAAACAAAACACTGAGGTTGGCAGGTAGAGGAGACAAAAGGTGAGCTTTAATAACAGAGGCTGAGGAACAGGTTGAAGGAAATTTAATAACTAAGGAGAAAATACAAAAATACAGACTAAATACAAACTGGGGTGGCACGAGAAACACAGGCAGGGATGCTGAAAGACTCAGGGAGCAAACCTGGACACAGATACAGCAAAATGACTAAAAATAGGAAAAAAACAAAGATTTAAACACATAAGGGAGGAAAAATGAACAAGCAGAGGGTGGAACTTATGAACAATTAAAAAGGCTGCAAAGCACAAAGGACAGGAAGTCCACAAACTATGACACAAGGAGAGAACTTATTAAATAAAATGGGAACAGAGTTAAACTAAAAAGTTAATGATGAACAAAACACATACATTTCTCCAATGTAAAACATGGTTTTATTGAGGCAAAACTGCTTCCATCACTTTAGATCCACATTGCAGTGGTGAGGCATGACTGTTGACAGTACGCTGACAGTGTTCAACCTTGTGCTATATGAGTGTTTATTAAATGACTGTTATTTAAAGCAAGGTGAGTCATATCACAGTCATATAAGGGGAATCAATAAACAGTTGTCAGGACCTTAGAAAAACGTAGTTAAAACTTAGCAAAAAAAGTTATATATAAAAAAACATAATTTCTCTCTCAATAGGTGCTCTTTTATTTCTTTTCATTTTCTCTGAAATCAGTTGTATGTGAATCAGTCAAAAGCCTTTGAGAAATATGATTCAGGTGCAAAAATAGTATCTCGGTGCACAACCCACAAAGTAGACTCACTACATATAGATCAAACTTCAATAAAATACAAAAGGAAAAAGTTTTTTTATTCTTTTATTAGAGTCCAAGTTGAAAAAATCCTTCTTTTTTTGTCTCAAAGTCCTCATTAAAAACAGTTCTTTTCTAAATCTCTCTAAATACATTTTCGGGGAAATGGGCTGTAGAAAATCAATGTGAGACTCATTGCTTTCCCCATCAAGTACAAACACACCCCGAGGCTCAGTCTCAGAAAAAGATAATAACGGGACAGTCTCTTGTAATGTGACAGAGCATCATGTGTTCTGCAGAGTGTGTATTATCACGACAATTCCCTTCTCGTTGTTCATATGATATTCAGTCAGGTTACAGCTGAACATTTTGCACTTTTTTTCAGTGTAATATATACAGCCTACTTCTAGCAACGTGCTCTTTTTGTGGTGGCGGCCTTAGTCACACCTGAAAAGGTTTAGCCAAATATCCCACAAGCTGTTTGTCTCTGCAAGAAAGAAAGTGAGGATCATTTTTGCACTCACAGCTGCAAAGATTGATTTTTTTTTTTTTTTTTTTTTTGCCACACTGGGGCAATTAAACAATATGTAAACACAAGTACACTAGTCGGTTGCTTATTCACATGCAGCAACATTAGCATTAGAATAATTTGGAGTCATTTGTCAGACCAGTTTACAAATGAGTGTTTAACATGTATCCTTTGAGTTCTGTTTTGGTCTTTATTAAATCCTGAAAAAAACAACATCCGTCTTTCTAGCATATATATTAGCTTTAATAGCTCCACTACATTCACCAGCTAGCACTAGATGCTAGTCGTGAATTTCTGACAGCATTTACTCAAAAGAAGAGAAGAGAAGTGTTAACAAATCTCAGGTAAAATGTCTCTAAGGGCACATTCACTGCTAGTCCACATAAAATCCACGATCAATGCTAATGCAAATGATTTAGCTCCTTTAAGAAAAACTTCAAACTTTATGCGTCTTGTTCCACTTGTTAAAAAGCCCATCAAAAGTATGTAGTGTTGAGGTCAACCCAAGAGTTACCTCCCCAGGTCCGTTGATGTGGAGAAGAATCAGTCAGAGAGTTGAGGTTAAAG
>JAQMCX010000008.1:5777928-5788797 GCA_029814765.1 Acanthurus leucopareius
TATCTATCTATCTATCTATCTATCTATCTATCTATCTATCTATCTATCTATCTATCTATCTATCTATCTATGTATGTGTCCGTTTGTCCATCCATCCATTCATCCCTCCCTCTTCTGTTTTCTGGTGGGCAGATGTTGAAAGTTTTAAAGTTTGACTCACGGTGTGTTCAGGGCCCACAGGGAGGCTGAGTCCTCAGCTCGCCACCTGCTCCTTCAGTCATAGAAACATTCTGGCCGAGACCCAGATTCATTCTGGGTTGGGGGGTTGAAAATTGATCAGACTCTTGCTCAAAGCATTTTCTGTGTTTTGTAGACTTTAATGTTCACAGGTATGCTTATCTCCTGAAGGGACGCAACACACACACATATAAACACACACACATGAACTGATTTGCTCCAGCAAAGGATGAACTGCAGCTTGCAGAGGCTTATTTTCCATTTTTCCTTCTTGCTGGGTTACCATTCAGGTTTTTAAATGCAGATTGTGATGTGTAACAAATGAGAGAGCTTAGCATGGAAATGACATATTTGGATAGAAATTCTTAATGCCGTTGGAGGATTCAGTCACTAAAAGCTGCATGTCGGTTGCTGTAGCAGCATCGCACACACAGTATAGTGTACTTGTTTGGATTTGAACCCCTCAAACGATGAAAAATGACTCATTTACACACTGGACAGTAGCATTTGGTGAGTAGTTGTGGCTCTGGAGGTACAGCTGGTTGTCCACTCATCAGACGGCCGGTGGATCTCCAGCTCCTCCAGTTTGCATGTTCAAGTGTCCTTGGAAAAGAAACTGAACCCCAAATTGCTCTGGAGTGTGTGTGTGAATGTGTTTCTGATGAGCAGGTTAACACTTTGAATAAAAGCCCCTGCTAATATTGTATGAATATGGATGAAGTCTTACTCTAAGCATGAAGCACTTTGAATGATAGAAAAACTTCATAACATTTTATAAATGCTGTCCATTTTCCCCTTTTCTACTTGTCTGTGAGGGGGGGAAACACCTACTGATGTATATGTGCTCAGCTTTCTTTATGCATCTATTCCTGATTTTGTGAGTTTGGAATTTTATTTTGAATTTCTTATGACAGCCTGTGGAGAGGAACTCGCCTATGGATACATCATTTGCATAATTACAGTTAATCCAGAATATAAACCTCACTAATCTTGATGATTCTCTGACTTTTCCTTTGGCACCACCATGAGCACGCTTAATTAATGTTAAGTGTTAATTATGAAAAACATCAGCATGCCAACATGCCACATAAACATGTAGTGAATGTGGTAAATATTTTGTTAACTCAAGTGCTAACTTTGTGAACATGCTAGCTTGATGATGTTAGCAGAGGACCTCCGTGCCAAAGTGCAGCCTCACAGAGCTTCTAGTTTGGCTGTAGACTCTTCGTCTTGTTTTATTATGGCTCATAAATGTGTTTCTTGTACATTTCAATGTTCCCAGTGCAGGTTTAAGTCACTGGACAAATAAAATAATCTGTGCATTGGTTCATATTGTGAGCTTTTGCAGTCACGGAAAGCAGCAAATGCGTCCTTGCTTTAGGATTTCCCTGCATATCTGCTTTTGCTTTGTGGTTGATTATGCTGAATGCCGCAGAATCATTTTGTATATTAATAGACATACTCTACAGCAGCTTCACAATGGCTTTATGTGAATGTAAGACATGTTTAGGGACACTAGTTCTTTCTCATGAAGGCCACTGATGATATTCATCCTTGCCATTATCCTTGGATTTTGCTTATTAAGAAAGAGTGATCTGAAAATGCACATGCAGAAATATTCACGAGGGATAACTGATTCAAGAGCTTAAACACAAAAATGTCTCAGATATGTCGCATATACAGTCATGATGCTTGTATTTTTCCCCATGTGTTGTTTTTATTTTTACATGCACAAGCTAAACCTAAAATAGCGCAAAGGTTCCCCATCTGACAAAGTTCACAAAACCTCAGTCAGTCGATAAGAACAAAAATGCAAAAAAACAAGAGGTGGCATCTCTGAGGTATAAAGCTCACAGTGTTTCTTCCAAAAAGTGGAAACATATATCCTAACTCCCAGGCCTTCTTGTCTCCACTGGTGCAACACTGGAGCAATGATTTACTGTAACTGTTTATTCTGTCAACCACTTGCACACCTTAGTTCAAGCATTTATACCCTCCACAGCCCAGCCCCCCTGCTGCTGCTGATCCCCAGTTTGGAGACTTTGGACTTTTTTTCAGCTTTGAAAAACAAGTGATCTGTGCAGAAGTTAAGTCTCTTGAGAAAAGTAAAGACATACAAATATAACCCACTAAAAATGATGTAGTTTGGAGAGTTGAGAGGAACCACTGCAACACTAATCTCAGACTGGTTTTACATTGGCTTTCTGATTTTCAATGTTTGCAACTCCTGTGCCCTTCACATGTAAATGGAATTAATATCACAGATAAGCGCCTTAACAATGACTTAACCATCAAGGATTTGTGTCCTAAAGTCAGGACAACAGTAGGCTTTCCTTCTCTTTCCATTGTCCCAACATGTAACATTGGTATAGCTAGAGGTGGCAGCCTACAGGAGGAGCCTGGCTTAACTTAGCAGAAAGCCTGGGAAACAGGGGATAGCAAGCATGAAAGTTCCTTAATTAACCAAACAGCACCTCTACAGCAACAATGTATCCTGTTTGTTTCACCTGCATATAAACAAAATGGAAAAATGAAGCGTTGTGGGAACCAAACGAGATACAACATGTTAACTACTGAGCTTCAGAGCTGCTGATAGCTCTATTTTTAAACTTTGAAGAGAGCCGCACAGGCTGTTTCCTCTGCCGCCAGTCTTTGCCTCCGGGCTATACATGCAGCTCCATACACACACAAACACACACACACACACACACACACACACACACACACACACACACACAGACACAAGATCGACCTTCTTATCAAACCCTCAACATGAAAGCGAATAAGCGTATTTCCCAAAATATCAGACTATTCCTTTAGCATGGGCTCTGCTTTGAATATCAGAAAAAGAAAAATTCTCTCTGTCACTGATTCAATAAGGATAAATATAGTCGTGCCGCTCTCTGAGGAGACACACTGTTTTTACAGTTAGCATGCAACGTAATGCACTATTTATGAACGTTCATGTCAAATTCATTGCGGCTTTATTTTAGCACTGGGATATGTGCATTCGCATGAGTGTGCAGTATCCATACTGGTGCATATGTGTGCACGTCACCGAGGGTGTTTTTGCTCCAGATGGTGTGTGAGCTCATGTAACTCCCACAGTTATCAATGCAAGCTGGAATTATGCAGACACGCTTTAATTCTTCAAACAACCCTTAATTCTTAATTTAGATATTAATTAGTTTCCCTGTTACTTGGCAAAGCCCTGTGATTTCCCCTGACACCAGGCATGTTTATAACTGGGGCGTCTGCCGCCTCACACTGCAGAAAAGCATGTAGTCGATGTAGGAGACTCAATAACATGATTGAAACAAGTTCATTAACTTAGTGGGCCTGAGAGGAAGTGCAGGCATCAGCAGCCAGTGAAAACACATAGGAACTGTACTTTATTCAGCTAGTTGGATCTGTTTTAACATGTGAGACCCTATAATATTAAAAAATCCTCGATTTCAGTGATGATGAGTCTGTACAAACACTGTGTTTAGGCGTTTGGTCTGACTCACCGGTTGTAGACTCTGTGCCTGCAATAGAATGATAATTTCAGCAGCTATTTTTCCTCCCCTTTTCTCTATCTGCATGTTATTATTTTACAAGGGCATTGGTTTAAAGACACACAAACAAGCCAGAGTGTATTTCTCCCCTATAGCGATAAGGGGTACAGCCAGACCCTCTCTAGTGCTGACACAGCGCTGTGTGTTTCAGTTGTGTGAGACTAATGTTTAGCAGTTGGTGATTTGTTAATTGGCCTTGTTAAACACTGACGATATAGTAAGAAACCAAAACAGCAGTGATGTCTCATTATATCTTGGCTAAAATACTGTGTTTCAAAGGTAGCTTAGTCTGGGAGGTGATTTTTCAGGGGCACAAAAAAAACCAAACAAACAAAAGAACACAGGCAGCAAAGTGTCTCTATGATCTTCTCACTTTAGGTTGCCATGTAGCCCAATAACCATTTTCTGATTTGCAATAAAAATGAATTGATTCACACTGGATGCTTTTTGTTTGTTTATCCATCACAGAATATATAATGGTAACAGAAAAATGTGAGGCCAAAATGCATTTATGAGTTAGTGGATTATCTGTCGATATTAATATTTAAATCTTTATAAGCAATGCTGAAGTCAGAAACAGCAGGTCACCGGTGATTTGGCAAATCTGCACCAGTTTAACCAGTAAGTTGAGGCAGTAAAGATGTTTGGTGTGATGGCCCTTCATGCTGTGCCAAGTACAGTGGGACCAACAGTGCTATCCAGGAAAAACAACAATCAGCTGACGAGGAGCAGAAATCAGTATAATTTAGTGTAATCTGATCCCAAAAATGTGTATTTCACTGTAAAAGAGCTTACATATGCTCTTCACTCTGTTCCTGAGAGAAGCAGTTTATGTTTATGATTTGTGTTTATAAAATCATTCCAATATTTGAGGACATTTTGTAAAAGATCACAGTTTTGTTTAACATTACATTTACCCTTTCAAATGAAAACAAAACCTTTACAACTAAAACGCATTTAAAGCTAAGCTTCTGTAAATGAAAGCTATTGAACACAGTTGAATATGTATATGAATGATTCATCTGTCATAAACACCCAGTGGCCATTTTTGTGATCAGTTGATTTAGTGAATAAGTGAAATTAATAAGCCAGGTCATTTTAAATTCACCTTAAAGAAAGAAAAGTTTTAGGCTGATAAACACAAAAATAAGAAACTTGTTGCAGAGCAAGTTAAGTTTCCCTGATCAGGAGAACATTAGAGATCCAAGACTGAGGGAGAAGGGATAAAAGAAAAAGGTGCCATGATGCAAGTTCCTCTGTTACTTCAGCACCATGGACAGCACTGTGACTTTATCATCACACAGCACAGTTCACACAGCTCCTGATATTTCAAAAGCCACGGTCAGGGCTGTGACCTCAGCCAGATAAAAGATCACTGAGTCAGGCAGACACACTCAACTCAACAACCCCTCTGCCTCTGCACTCTCTCTGCTACAAGAGAATGAGAGGGGTAAGGCAATTAACAATGCATTTAGATCATTTTGATAACAAAGGGGATGGAATTCTCCCTCTTTCCCCTCAAATCGCCTACTGATGTTGAGTCTTGGATTGTAAATGTTACAACTTTCTCTTTCAGTAAGCTAACTGTAAATCATCCAGAGTCATCCAGATCTTTATGATGTACTGCAAATGTAAACATTTCATCACTAGAAGGCTGATATTTACTCACGAGTCATGTTGAAGCACATTGTGGAGCCAGAAATAGTAAAAATAATAATGAATGTGTGAAGAGAACAATCACACAATCCCTGTTTATGTCTTCCCAGCAAATATGACTCCGACCTCATGTTTACTTGACATCCATTATGGTTCATTTCATTGGGTGATTTAATTGGCTTTTTATTACTGCAACTAACATTTGCTTTCTGTTAAGCTGCAGATTATTTTCTCAAATTCAGCGTACATATTTCGGTGAATAATGAATCATTTTAAGAGGTAAGCAGGCCTAAGGTGAATTAGTCAAATGTTCAGCTATAACAATAACAAACAATATGTTGTTGTTTCACTGAAAGAAAAGTTAATTATCTGATTATACTAATGACATTTTTTTTGTTCTATTTGCTGAAGTGTTTTCATTCTGGTTCTAAAATCCTAATTAACAGTAAGAATTCATCATTTTGCTCCCACTTGCTTTTGGATTCAAGGAGCAGAACAGAGTTGTGTTGGCTGAGTCATCCTGGTCAATCATCCCTCTCCATCCTCCTCTTTCATATTATTTCCTCTTCAGCATCCCACTTTTGCCCGTGTGCAACCACCTCCTGTGAAATTCTTGTGATAGCAACCAAAACATGTGAACTGCTATTTATGGTGTTTTACATAACTTTTGGTTTGCATGTTTTGTTGCTGCATATTTTCTTTGAATTTCATTTTGATCCTGGTCTCTTTGAAAACAAGTGCTTCTAAAATGTGGCACATTTTAGATGTGTGGCTTTGACTTTTAGTAAACATTGAGCTCACTTTGTAGAAAACAAAGAGATATATAGAGATATGTACAAATATTTTTTTAACCTCTGCTTGTCTTCCTCTGCATTTTTTTCCAGTGCACTCCCATTGTTGGCCATGGATTTGTGTTGGACAAGTACAGGTGCCAGTGCAGGAGAGGATTCTACCATCCAAGCCGAGTGGCACTAAATGGCTTTAAAAGTAGGTTACAAATCCCTCTGTGATATAAAAATACATTTTGCAGCAGGCTGTCAGATCAAAACTTTGAATCCTTTAAAAGCAAGCTTTTGAGATTTATGGAAAAATAACAAAAAAACAAAAGCACTTTTTTAAGTTGACAGCTACACGATTAGTTTTGAAATTCCTCTGATGTCTTTGGATGGGTATCCTGGGGCTCGTGAGGTGATGAAAACCTAGTGTTCAGTCAAAGGCTTTCAACTGATCTGATCGCTACTATGTTTCTGTTCTGAGCTCTAGTGGGAGCCACAGGTAGCATCTGAATCACAGACCTGTTGGATTATGGGTTGTTGTGCAGACAAAGAGCATGTCTTGGTGGAATAAACTTAAAAGCTGATTAAAGGTTCAGTCACACTTTAATTGTCTTTCCACTAAGCCTCAGTCACAGTTACCGCTTAAAAAATCCTAGCCATTTTTCGAAACAATGGTTCTTTGTCGCCTGAAATGAAAAATGTCACTAGCAGATTTCTAGCAAGCGTAAGCTAATGCTAGCCATTAAATTCCACCTGACTTTTCCTAATGTTTGAACCTGTGACTTGCAGAAGAATTGGAAATGAAGCAAAAATACTGTTCATGTGTAGTGAGGCAAAACTGTCCAGATCTTGTATTTTAGTACTTTGTTTTAAATAAAACATTTTTTGAAATTTTTTTTCTTTGCATGTCACTTAATGCTTTGAATGCTTGTCATTGAAAGTACTTGGTCAAGCAACAAAGTGGTATTGATTTAGATTTTCTTGAATGGCCTAAGAAAACAACCACAGAACAAGACAAGAATAATAATCTAGGTTATTTTAGATCTAAGATCTTTTAGGGTGGTGTTCTGTCTCTCTGTTCTGTGTTAGTATTATTCTCTTAAAATTTGTAGCCCCATCACACTCAGTTTCTGCTGTTTGTAGTAAGTTAATTAATGTTAACAGATTACATTAGAGCTGATAAACACACTGTTTAATTTATGTCTTCTACTTTAACCTTTATATTTTCACGTTTACAAAAGTACAAAACAAAAGACACTCTCTTCAGTATTTTTAAAATCTAAAACTTTGGTTAATAAAGTTATATGATTGGACAACTGCTGATTGAGGGAGGGGTTTAGTGAATGGTACATTAATGCTGTCTGTCCCACAGATGTCTTAATTGCATTATTCCATGTTTGTAACTCAGATATGACCGACACAAAGAATATGGCCTGAAAACTTTTTCTCAAACTTGGCTTTGAATCGTTTGTATCTGTTGTTTCTCTTTTTTCATCCTTGTGATTTTCCAAGTGTACCCTTTACTTTACCCCCCTGCTGGTGCTTTTGATTTGAATGCCTGTATGCTGACACCTTGACTGAAAGCTCTGCAGTGTCCTCCGGCAGAGAGCTCGGCCCTCATGAGCGAGATAATCAAGCCAACGGCGGTGGTTCTCATTCCTGACTCCAACAATACAGCACCCTAAGGGGGGGCTGATATGCTAGAGCTTTATTGTAATGCAGCGTGATGAGTCCTGTAGTCAAACGGCTCAGTCTGTGAAGAGCCTCATCTCCCTAACCCCATGCAGAACCCGTCATTAAAAATCACTGCAGCTCAGATTGGGCCGCAGTAGCTGGCGACCCTGATTACTCCCCCCCACCGCCCCTTCCTCCCCCTCCTCGGAACCTGTCTGTTATTCCTAGTGCATCCCTGAAAAAAACAGAGCAGACTGGAAACATTTTGTATTGTTCCCTAGCAACAGGCCAAAAGGACAGATATCAAAAGGGGGAAAGGAGGGAGAGAGAAGAACACAGCCTGCAATAACAAATGAATTATATGGAAATGTGTACAGGAACCTCATGAAACATGACATTTGATCTTAATGTCACAATCTACATTTTTATTGCGTCTTTATTGCTTTTTTTTTCTCAGCTGCCACAACACAAACAGCAACAACAATAATAATGAGAATAACAATAACAATAAACCAATTTTCTGGTGTAGGATAATGTGCCTATTACTGTCACTGGAATGTTGAGTAGTGGTAAGGTATTAATGAAATGATTATGCATCCTAATAACTCCAAACAATGCAACACTTAACAAATAGAACCCAAAAATAGCAAACAAATTTGCACATGACAATGAGGCAACAGTTGGCTGCTTTTTAGTTATTAGCTGATCCAGAGCAAGTTTGTTATTTCATTTTCCAAACAGGTGCTAAGTGAGATTATACACAAAGTTAGCTCTAGCTAGCTCTTAATAAACACCCCTCACTCACGCTGCCTTGATGTCAGAATTCATAAAAATAGTTCCTCAATATTAGATATTTGTTATGTTGGTGCAAAAATTTTTTTTTAGATAAATGTAGAATAAGCAAGCAGTATCATCCATAACAAGCTGGGTCAATACAGAATTTAATAACTTATACTCATCAGCCACACTTGATCACAAGAAGATTCTTCAGAATAAATTACAGTCATTATAATGTGACGCATTTTCTGTCCAAAGCCATCTGTCTGCTCCTCCGCCAGCTCTTGCTAAGAGCCACACTGACACACTAAAAGTCAAACTGATCACCAAAGCTCTGATCATAAGGTCTGACAAACGCTCACCCAATTCATCAAAAAGCCATAAGCCACAGTAACCAAGTGAGCTGTCTGACCTTAAATCAAATGTTCCTTCCTCGAGGCTCTGAGCAAACTATCCAACAGCTACCAGACTTTACAATAAATTAAAATCAAGGGCTTTAACTAAATCTCTGGAGCTAACAGCTAAATCTGCAGTCAGAGTTAACTGGGAGTTTTTCGTTTGACATAAAGAACATTTTTCATCCATTATTTTAGCAAATCATGTATGTCCAATAAAGACGCAAAAATGTAATAATTTAAATCTTAATGAGCAGTGTGCAGCCACTTGAAATTGCTTAAACAAATCACTGCTAAACTGGTGCATCGGAACAGGTTGAGACTCTGACTCTGCTGAAGATTGAATTCCAGTGCAAATCATGCTTATCGTAGAATGTCATTGTTAAAAAATTGTATTATTTTTGGGAGGCTAAACCTGTAAATATGTGTGTGAGGGGGGTAAATGGCAGCAGAAAACAGTTTAATGCAAAAAAATAAAGCTGACTAGACAATTTCAGCAAACTTAGGTATAAACTTCGGTGGCTTGGCATCACACTCGGAACAGATAACTAATAAAACATCTTGGCACCAATGAAACTGACATTATAAATGCATGAAAGAAGATAAACAGCCTTTATGAAATCTAATACACACACATGTGGGGGATCACAGTCATTTTGATATCAACTTTCCACTGGCTTTGAAATCTTTAAACTCAGTGACACTCGTGGAAAAAAGCGAACCACTTTGTGTGGCTTCTTACATCAGTGACTGCATGATTGCTTGATAAATTCATCAGCATGTCTTTAAATTTACGAGTCACTTCCTGCTTAACTTGTTCAATCTTCCTTCCAGTGCTGTCAGCACATTCTCTCGCAATCATGCTCTGCTGAGGCACTGTACAACTTTAGCACAGTGTTTGCATACTGTATGAGCTCGGGGACTTACAGAGGAATTACATGCTTATCGAGCATCATTTTCAAGGGGAGCTGCACAGCGTCTGTGTGATGAAAATGGGGGAATTAAACAGAAGATCGACTCCATCTCCCGCCGCAGCAGACACATCACAGAATGAAGAAATTATGTTTTCGGCAGTCGTTGTTTTACATGTAATTGATTAAATTAAGTTTTCATCAGGCGCTTAACAGGACATGTCCAGTCATGCTAATATGAACACTCTCAAATGAGATGGAAAAAATTAATCTAGGAACAGATTTGATAAAACACATTCAAGAGCCGCATGCTGGTACAACAACAGTTATGCAGTCCGGAGTGATGAAGGGAGCGGTGTCACAATATTTTCTCCTCCTCTCCTTCATTATTCCCTCATCTGCCTAATTAAAGCCTGTATTCTTGTAATTATCACCCCCAAGGCTTTGTGATTTATTGGATTGATGATTTCTACTCCTTCAAATTGATTAACTGAGCGTTTAATAAGATGTCAGTGTGAGACAGCTAAATGCAAATTAATTGCATTGATAATCCTTGAAAACACTCCAGTAAATCAGGCCTGGGTTCCCAAACTGTGATTAGATACGAAATCTCCAAAAGGCTCTTTTTCATCTGTTAGAAGAGTATAAATAGTTTGGCTCTGCAGGAAGACACAGTATTTAATTACATGCAACATTTGAATATCTGATTGGTCTCACGTCCTTTAGGTAAAGAGCTGGGCTCTAACAGAGACGAGACCTCTGACGTGTCCACAAAGTGCCTGCCATGCCGCGAGGGCTGCCCCTACTGCCGGGACGACACCCCCTGCCTGGTGCAGGAGGACGGTGCTCTGCGGCTGGCTGTGGCCTCCTTCCAGGGTCTGTGCATGATGCTGGACCTGGCCAGCATGGTGGTGGTCTACCACTTCAGGAGAAACAAGGTGAGAGG